>JBBMFX010088112.1:0-10052 GCA_037832545.1 Rhabdalestes septentrionalis | reverse complement strand
TGCAGATCTCCTCATAAAGTTGTGGAGGACACACGTTGCCTTCACACACCTCTCCACACACAAAATCAATGGCCGCCCTTTCGCTACTGGAACCGGCTGGCAGAAGCCCCTCCCCGAGGTGAATTTGACGCGCGTATGAAGCGAGTAAACTCAAGTTGTTCATGCGTCCAACTACACGCGAATAGCGCGATTTTGACGCGTCATTCGCGTCTGGTGTGAACGCTCAGTAACAGTTCCATGTTACCATCTCCTACTGTCCGGAGTTGAAGAACACCAAAGCGGACGCCCTATACCGGATGTACCAGGCCGACGCTCCCCAGATGAAGCCCGTGCCTATCATTTCGGGGAGTGTCATTGTTTCGCCCCTCAGGTGGGAGTTAGAAGACAGAGTATGCCAGGGGCAGGCCTTGGAACCCCCACCAGACATCACTCCACCTGGACATCTGTTTGTTCCCACTGCTCTCTGAACAGAGGTCCTGCAGTGGGGTCACTCATCCACTTTGGCCGGTCACCCAGGTAGAAACCACACCACATCGGATGTCAAGGACTTTGTCCAGGCCTGTGCGGTGTGCGCAAGAGCTAAGAGTACCAACCAACCGACACCGGGACCTCATCGTCCCTGGTCACACATCACACTCGATTTCGTCACTTGCCTGCCAGTCTCCAAGGGAAAGACTGTTATCCTGCCCATTGTGGACCATTTCTCCAAGGCCATGCACCTGGTTGCTCTGTCGGGGCTCCCCTCAGCCAAAACGACTGCTCTACTCATTATTTAACACGTAGTCCGTTTGCATGGGTTCCCCAAGGACATCGTCTCGGATGGAGGGCCCCAGTTCATTGCCAGGTTCCGGAAAGCCTTTTGGTCTCTTGCAGCCTCTCCTCTGGATATCATCCTCAGACCAACGGTCAGATGGAGCAGACCAACCAACGACTGGAGCGCTTCCTGAGATGTTTCGTTGCTGATCATCAGGTGGAGGAGGGGCAGGAGCCGAAGGATTCATGGGTGAGTAGACTTGAGTTGAAAACTGGATGGATCTGGAGAGAGGAGGCAAGTTGTAGTCAGTTAATGAAAGTGTTTATTTGATGTGTGATCTTGTAGGGTCCAATGAACCAGGGAGTGAGCTTCTGGAATTTGGTGTGGAGATGAAGGGTTTGAGTGCATAACCCTGCAAACCATGTTTTAGAAACATAAACATGTTCACAAACAAAGACTGTTACAAAAACTTTACAATCAGCACAAAGAAATTCACTACAAACTGGACTGTTCACCTTCAAACAATATTCACTAAAAGACTCAGTTACAACAACACAAACCTTCACAAATACACTACAGAATGGACATTGGATCAAAATGCTTATGTGCACACCTGAGTCTCATGGTTACTGAAAACATATATCTGCACATTGTACAATATAATGGAAATAATCTGAACCTGATATCCAAATAACACCTGCACAACGTCTCACTTTACTTAAATTGCACCTGACAATTTTGTAGTGTCCCCTGTCCTGTCTTTATTATTGTATATAGAATTAGCTAGTATTTTTAGCTAGTTTTGTATCTCTTATATTTTGATATTCTAATAAATGCACCATGAGGGGCTTGGAGTGAAATGGCATTTCGAAATGCTGTGTACTGTGTATATTGTTTTATTCACAATAAAAATCTTGAATCAAACCCAGTCCATCGGTCCTGGGTGATGGCGATGATGCTGTTGTTTGGTGCGCTGGTTGGTGGCTTCAGTGGAACATTGTGCCTTCTCGTATATACACCTACACCTATGGACCAATAGTTGTGCTGACAGAATGTCAACCTCAGGTTCCTGATTTTAAAAGAAGGTGGGTTGTTAATCATCACATGTTTGAGGGGTTTGATTTCGGTGCATGAGGAGGCATGTAGATTGTGAGAGAACTCAACCCAGAGAAGATAACAGGACCAGGAACGCTTAACACTGAAGAAAGTGCCAGAGTTGATGGTTGTTTTTTTCTGTTTGACTGTTGGTCTGAGGGTAGTAATGAGAAGGAAGGCTGGTGGTAAAGCCCATCAGGCGACAGAAGGATCTTCCAGAAACATTCCACAGACTGGGGTCTCTTTCGTCTTATGGAAACCTGTTAAGACGTACCATGTATTAATACCCATGGGGAGTCCAGAGAAAGTAACCAGATGAACAGCCATGGAGAAGTGTCTGACAATAACGAGAACACTCTCTTTGCTGTACGACCTGCAACAAAATCCATGGCAATGTACATCCAAGGGCATTGTGGTGTTTTAGTTCACCAGTGGGAGACAGAGTGTGGGTTTTAAACATTGCACACATCGCACAAGCCTGAACGAACCCTTGGAAATCCTTATTGACCTTTTTGGCAGACAGCAAAAAAAGAATTTAATTGCACAGAGAAATGCAATTTCTTTTGTACACATGACAATAAACGCATTGAATCTTGTACCTTGAACCTTTTTCCCAGGTAAGATAAGGGAAGGAAATCCTTATTGACAGTGGGACACCTAAACGCTCTCTAGAGAAATGTGTTTGTTCTCTTCACTCCACGATGACCCAAAACTGGCAAAGAGCGACGCCACTGCAGAACTTTTTGTAGGCAGGAAGAAGGAATGTAGAGTGGTTCAGGAGAGGTGTCTGCTGGGGAGGGTTCCAGGATGAGTGCATCACAGATCCGGTTCTCAAGCTCCCAACAGAGTGGAGCTTACACAATTTGCTTAATGGAAACAGAATTGCTTGAAGTACATGGCACACTGGGCCTGTCTCTGGTTTGATTTGCTCAATTTGGTGAATGGTGATGAGGAAAATAGGTGCAGTGGCTTTGAAAGGCTCCTTCATATTTTACAATTAAAAGGTGAACTGATAGGTAGGAGTGACTCCCTGGGCGAGATGACAAATCCCAGGGACGTGGTGGAGTAACACTGGACAGCCCATTTCTCCAAACTACAGTAAAGTCGATGGATGAGCAATGTCTTTAAGACCACATATGTGATTGTCCATGGATTTGGAGTAAATAAAGATGTCATCAAAATAAGCGTATACCCTCCGACCAATCATGACTCAAAGGAGGTTTTTCACAAACTGCTGGAATACAGAGGGAGCATCGCGCGACCCACATTTGGCCCATTTCCAAGGATTTATGTATTTTAGGTTCATATAAAATTTTCATCCATTTGAATTACTTGTATTTAACAGAAACAGGCCAACAAACTTTATGTGCTGCTTATTTGTCAGTCACATGTAAATGAAACAATTAAGAATGAGAATGAGACTAAACCTATTATGATTTCAATAAACAATGGCAGATTTATCTATCTTTAAATAAACCTGTTGTAAACAATCTCATACATTTTAACTAAATGAATCTTGCTTGATCCAAAGCTCGTCATATTGAAATCAGTTTTATCTGCTTCAATTTCCTTGTTTTCACAATTAACAGGTTCATTCTGATTAGGGAATTTTCCTAAATAAAGGAATTTTTCTAAATAAATTCTAAAAAAAGATTTATTAATAATAAAATCAAATAGATGCGATACCTAAAAGTAAACTATAGTCCCAGACGTACACTGCAGGTCCAGTTTAGTCTATATGGTAGCACAGGAGAAAGCGTTCAGGGTGTTATCAGTGAAGGAGAGGGGATTATGATTGTTACTGTAATTTTGTCCCTGGTGACCCTCACAGATCACAACATTTCAACAGTTCAACATTTTCTGGACACAGACTGAGAGTTCAAACAGCCCAATAGTGGTTTGGTGAGGTGTAGTAAGCACATAAAGGGGTTATGTTGTTACTGCGCCTCACCTAACCACTGTCAGACTTTTTGCATTGTCCAGGAAATGTTGAACTGTTGAAATGTTGTGATCAGTGTGGGTTATCTTATTTCAACCCTCCTGCTGACCCGTGGACATGACAGCATTGTTCTCCATTCCAGAGAAACTTACTGTTCACACTGGTGGTGACTGGACCCAGACGTCTAAGGAGGTCAATGGTTCTAAAAGCTCATTGAAAGTTATAAATACATGATTTGAACACACTCATCTGTCTACACATTTTGTATATTACACATAAAATCCCAAGTAAGTCCACATACAGTTTTGCAGAGTAGATACAGTGGGTATAGGAACGAATCATCTTTTTGCTGATTTGCAGCCTGAAATGAAGACACACATACAGAAAAAAATTTTCCAGCCGTATTTAGTGCAATGAATAACATCCAGATGAAAGAGATAATAGCATTCTTTGGAAAAAATAGGTCATCACCCAGTGTCAGTACATTGTAGAGCCATTTTTCAACCAAAATTGCATATCTATACTGTGCAGTATTTGTTCACGATGGTTCAGGTTGGATGGTGATTGTTAGTGGACTGCAACCTTCAAGTTATTTCACAGATTTTCAAAAGATGTCTGGGCCACACAAAAACATTAATTGTTTCCCTTCAGCCACCAATATCATTGTGTTCTGCTGTGGAGAAAACACCCTCACAACCAGATGCTACCACCACCATGCTTTCCACCAGATGTCCTTTTTGATGTTGAGGCCAAGTCGTTTGCTTTTTCCACCTGACCTCAAAATGCACAATGTATGTTTTGGCAAAGCTCAGTCATGACTTAATGTGACCTTCCTTGAGCTGTGTTGTTCTCACAACTCTCCCACACCAGCCACATTTGTGGATCACCTGTGATATTGTCATGAATTCCTGTAACTGCTTCAAAGTTGCCATAGGCCCCTTTGTAGCCAGTAGGGTCCCACTTATAGCAAACAAAATTTCCATATTTTAATCATAGAATTTACTGTGCTGCGATGAATGCATAAATATTTGTTTTCATCTCCCGGCCTGCACCAGTTCACAACTTTATCCCTGAGATCTTTCCACCAAGACCAGGCATGCTCCAGCAATAGCTGTTTCTGTGCTGAACTACGAGTTGTTTTTGTTTATTCCGGCAGTTTGGGTAAATTGCTCAGCTCATGTCCAGTGGGATTAGTGACACCTGCGTCAGGCTCACGCTGGGTGTTGTGACCCTTATCCAGATTCGGCACGACCACACGGGGAGCGAAGATCAACCATGGCCCCGCCCCCCCCGCCCCCCGCATTCCGCCTTGGCCACGCCCACTCACCGGCGCATTCCGCATTAGCCCCGCCCGTCCGCGCCCGCAGTTCGCATTAGTCCCGCCTCTTTTTGCGCCCACTGCTGTCTGTTGTTCGTCAGAAATGTTCAGCGACCAGCCAATCAGAGTGCAGGACGCGCGGAGAGGGGAGGGGGGGTTGCCTGAAAACGGGTGGAAACCGAAAGAGAAACCCACTGCTGTTGGTGTAATGGCCGTGCGCTGTCCGCGGTGCTGAGATTCACGGCTTTCCCGCACGAGAATGTAACGGCGATGAGAGAGAGAACCGGGCGCGGAGACACACGGCACCACCATGGACGATGACCTGTTCCAGCTGAGACAGCTGCCGTGAGTGTTAACGGCTTTTTATTGGTGCTGTTGTGGTTTGGTTCAGGGAGGAGAGGGCGTTGTGGCGAATAGTCTGCGGGATAAACAGAGCGGGGGCCGAGACGACGGGGTTTATTCAGCACGACGGATCACGATCATGGTGTCTCTGAGGACAAAACGACCGTCCAGCCGTCCATACGCCTAGCCCGGGCGGTCCCTGCTTTGAAGATGTGGATGTGCTGCACCAGCTCTAATTCAACTTAAAGGGCCACTTCACCACTTTCCCGAAATTTCTGGCCATTCATGTAAACAAAGTCATTCAATGTGTCTTTGGTGTGAAATGCTAGAAACACAGCCTTACCACAGTGATTGTGAATGGAACAAGGGCACAAATACAAGATGTAATATAAGTACAACACCCCCAGTCTCCTGAGTTGTTAGCCTATATGTAATGTTAACAATCCTTCAAAAGGAGATCGTCTAAAAAAATCTGTCTTTTCTGTCGCTACTATTTGGCCAACATGTATCCCTTCACAAGAAATGGATATTTTTTTATGCAAAACCCTTTTTAAAACTACTGGGTTTATTCTGAAAGAATTGAAAGTAATAACTTTTTATCTGAGAGAGCCTTTAAAAGCTGGATGTCTGGCTTCTTTCACTATGAATGGCTTCCAGTCCTTATGAGGTCTGTTGAAAACAGTGACCCTGAATGGACAGGTGAAAATGGTCTTGTTTCCTTTTGGGTGGGATTGGAGCTGCGGTGTTATTCCTGAGATCCTGATCCACCCAGAAATCATGCTGCTTGCCATAATTAATTTAAACCTTCATGGTTGGCTGGTGTTGTTATGTAATGGCCTGATGTTGGTCTGATTTGCCCGTCAGGATGATGAAGCTATGGACACCTTATATGAGCTATATGTGTCTCTTGATCCTGGATGAACATCAATAAAAACATTACAACTTCAGGTCATGCAGTTATGCGATATCCCAAGAGAAATGAGGCTTCTTGTTAAGCATAGAGTTTCTAACCTGTTAGAGCCATTGTCATGGCCTTCAGTGAATTGAACATAGCAGCAATACACTTCAGCCTGATGTCAAGATAAATAAAGACAAATTAGGAAGTTTAGATAATATATTATATATATATATATATATATGTGTGTGTGTGTGTGTGTGTGTATGTGTGTGTGTGTGTGTCTGACAGTGTCTGTTTGTGTGAGTGTGTGTGTGTGTTTATTAATGGTGGGCAACATACAGTTTTGTGTCCACACCCCATAAGAGTCATTTACAAGCATCTTGGATCTAACCGTCATCTGGACAGGCCTCATCTTCTGTCTGGTAAATGGCCAGAAATTGTCAGCTTGGAGTGCCATGAAATCAAGGATGCAAGGATGTAGAACTGGGACAAATCTCTACCAATATAGAGTTATTACTGAATTGTCCCTAGCAATGATTTGAAACAAACAAAATCATCAGACCGCAAATTTCCTGTCAATGTTTAGAACACAAATGCTTAACCGTTCTGTTTCTTTATTCCGATCCTGACTTTCTAACCCAATCTCATTACAGGACGGGCTGTACTGTTTCTTGTTAACGTGTCATCAGCTGAAGCTCTATCTGTCTTTCTATCTGTCAGAACTCAGAGCTTAGTGTAGGAACACCGTGCGTTTGGTAAGGGACCAATACTCCAAAAGTACTGCGCTACCCTGTCCTTGTATTTATGAGGTGGAGATAGTTAACAGTATTTTTGTGTTTAGATGGAAATTCATATTTCATATCATTGTCTTGAAAAGGTAAAAGTTCCTGTCTTAAAACAAACTTCAATAATTTTTTTAATGTGTTCCATGATCACTGTTCTTATTAATGGTAACTGGATGAGAGTACCAGTCTGTAGGTTCCTCCCATATGTACTGTGTACGTGTACTTTGATGTTAATGCATGAACAATGTTAGCAATTGGACTATGGCTGAAGTAATGGAGCAGCTTGTCAGGACAACAAAACAAACGCATCAAAGTGGCACATTTCTGCGTAATTCCATCAAAGTTTTGCTGCAAAAGCTTGGCTTTAGACATCAGAGAGCGTAATCATATGTAACTTTCTGAGAGGAAGGCATTCAACTCTTCAGATATCTGGTTCCCACAAAAACAACTGAAAAATTCAACCTTGGTGAGTCCAAGTGTTTCTAGGATTTTACCATTGAATCAGTTGAAGTTCCCCTTGAGTGTTGCCACTGCTGAATAGTTTGGTAGTGAGTGATGTCATTGGTCATACAGATTTGGTGAACAACTAAATGCACTTTTCCACAGGTAGACAGGAACCGTGCTGTATCTAAACTGTTCTGTGATGGTAGAGATGTTACAGCACTCTTTGATTTTTGAATGTATCTCAGTCCAGTAATGGAGATTCTAATGCGTGAGCAGCTCAGTTCTCACAAACTTGTTAGAGATGTCCTGAATCATGTTTTCTCAACATTAAAGATGATTTTGTTAGTGTTGTAGCCCAAACAGACATTCGTGCTTGTATTTCGTTGACTTCCCAGTTGTTATTTTGTATCTCCATTGTTGTTTTTTGCACGGTCAGGGAAAAACGAATGGCCTCATTCCGTGTTGTGATGCAGTCAGCCTGGCTCCGGTGTTCTTTCGGCTCTGCCTTCCAGCAGCTCGGGATCGGCAAGGGTACAGCTCGCTTGATTTGTTATGGAAAAAACATTTATTCACGGTAAGGCACGGTTCTTTGTGCCAGTGGACAAGTGCCACAGGGAACAGAATGAGGAACTGGTGTACCACACACCACCAGACGTCTGTGGGCGGTGTCTGTCCCTGCATTTGTCGCTGGGCTGCAGGTGAGGTCGCATTAGGACTTGAAAGCTTCCTTCCTGACATGATGAAGAATGCAAATCTCGCTGATGCTGATGCCATTCTGCACTAATGCAGTGGTGCTGGCTCATTGCCCAGCTGCTGTCCAGCCGCTGAGGTCTTAGTGGCAGCAGGTAGGCGACCAAGCCTGTTGGTTACGGTGCGAATCTGGCTAATGAGGAACCTGGTTTCAGAATCAAAAAATACTGATTCAAGTCCTTCCCTACATCCAAGCTGTCCCATGAGTGTGTTTTCCCTGATCTAACACCCGATGAGAGGCAGAGGTGTGACCAAAATGTCAGGGGGCAGTTACCTCATTTGTGGGGGCAGAAAACATTTCTTTGGAAATTCATTGCCCCACCAGCCCCCCCATAGACATACCCCTGGTGAGAGGCTTGATAATTACCTGATAATATTCCTACTTTTGATTTGTCAGTTCTTTCTAACTCACAATAAAATCAACAGAGACAGTTTATACTGGTCTTAATATTTTATCCACAGTTTATGTTTAGATCAATAACTTTGTCCTTATAAAGGCAAAGTGCTGGCTAAATGCTAACGCTCTAAACAAGCAATCCAGAGAAAGGGATTCAATTTAGTATTTAGTGTAAAACTGCAATAAAAGAAGTTAATGTGTGTTTGAAGTGTGAAACATCTGTGTTCGAACCAGAGCTTAACTACTAATGCTATTAAACATTAGCCAGGCGATTTAGCATCATTCACAAACTAATCTGGAATAAATCCAGCGGTTACACAGAGTGAGTGGAACACTGTGGGAACCAAAGAGGTTCAGTTTTTGAAGCCCACATGGGACAGTCTGTGGATTAAATGGGAATCTTGGCAACATACAGAGGCGGTATTTTCTGTCATGCACTCATTTCTTTAAATATCTATAAATCAGATAAAAAGCCACAATAACATCAGGAAAATATTAAAAATTGTTGAGTAAAATATGGCCCAAACAAAGAATATGTAGTAACAAAAAACTGCCTCTTGATTGGGTCCTCTGGGGGATTGGATGCTAAAATGCGCTCCTGAGTGAGTTAAATTATCAGGTATATATAATGCACAAACCCAGAGTATCAATGGGAAAAAATGAAACACAAGTAAAATGTAGAATATTGGCCCATTCAAAACATCTTGGCCAATCAATGTCTTCAAAGGTTAAAAATTCGCCAAAATAATTAACATTTTATTGGATTAATAATAATAATAATAATAATAATAATAATAATAATAATAATAATAATAATAAGTTACATTTATATAGCACCTTTCACAAACCCAAGCATGCTTTACATAGCAAGCAGGAAAAAGAAACAAACAAAAAAAATTACATTGTCATGGTGGAAGTCACAGTGCAAGGGAAATATTCATTGAACAGAAAGGTCTTGAGATCACGTTTAAAAGATGAGACGGAGCAGCAGTCACGGAGAGATTGAGGAAGTGAGTTCCAGAGTTTGGGAGCCATGACACTGAACCACCTCCCACCAAGTGTGGAGAGTCTAGTGCGTGGAACCAGAAGAGTGTTAGTGTTGAAGCGATCGAAAAGGTGCTAAAGCTAAGCTAAGCTAAGCTAGGCTAAGCTAAGCGAAGTCCAAAATTATTCTAAGTTCCAAACTTCGAAGGTATTCTAACTCCACTAAAGTTCCAAAAATATTCTAAGTCCCAAGACCCCAGAAATATTCGAAGTCCCAAGAATCAGGAGCCAGACAGGTGCGATGTGCTGGTTTATTCAGAGATCTTCAGCTGTGGCCCGGCGCTGC
>JBBMFX010088102.1:0-10052 GCA_037832545.1 Rhabdalestes septentrionalis | reverse complement strand
CACACACACACACACACACACACACACACACACACACACACACACACACACACACACACACACACACACAAACAAATGAACAGGAGCCATTTTCTGGTGGCCCAGTTAATGTAGAAACAGTTTATTTCTTATTAACTTTTAAAAAACACTCAGAAACCAACACACACACATACACACACAAACATACACCATAAACTACTAGGTGAGGTCGTCAGGGATAGTAGGAGAAGTGTGTCCTTCACTGTTAGCAGAGCATGACCTCTCGCTCTCACACACACACCACGCAGACTGCCTGTGGTTTTGTACTTCTGCCCTGTTTAGTTCTTGGTTAATGTTTTTCATTTAGTGAAATAATTCTGTGTGCATACATGTGTGTGTTTGTGTGCCTGTGCATATGTGTGTATATGTTTTGCTTTAAAGCTCTGATTTGAGCAGTCACTCACATTAAAGTTGTAGTTTATTCTGGATTCTCTGTTTCAATTTTAAACATGCAACTTTATGCACTGTTTGTTTCTGTGAGGTCATAACTGCTGAATTTTCGGCCTCAGAAGCTCCACTAAACCATTGATCAAACCTCAGCTACACTCTCACACTCTAATTACGCTCTGATTGAGTTTTCACACTTTACCTACTACCTGATTGGCTCTCATATTTCAGCTACATTCTTAAGGGCTGCCATTTTTTGGGTCATGGGACTTTAATACCAATTTAACAATCATTTACCCCTACAGATCAAACAAACTAATTGCCCATGATAGATCAGTTTCTTAAGCTCCTTCTTTGTTAAACTGAGCACTTCATGGCCGCACTGGATCACAAAGTTATCTAGTCCGTCTTATGATAGTCTGATAGTCTGATGACAGTTTGATGGTCTAAAGGTCTGAAAATCTGATGATGGTCTGACAATCGGATAATGGTCTCATTGTCTGAAAGTCTAATAATCGGTTGGTCTGGAGGTCTGATTACCTAATTATCTGATTATGGTCTGATGGTGTGATTATTTGATGGTGGTCTAAATGTGTAATTGTCTGATGATATGTTGATAGTCTGATGGTCTGATGGACAGATGATGGTCTGATAGTCTGCTGGTCTAATAGTCTAATGATGGACAGATGATGATCTTATGGTCTGATGATCGTCTCATAATCATCAGACTCTGATGGTTGTCCGATGATGTCCTGATTGTCTGTTGATGATAGTGTGAGAGTTTAATTATTGTCTGATGATAATCTAATGTTCCAATGGTCTGATGATGGTCTGATGGACTGATGATGGTCTGATTGTCTGATATTCTCATTTACCAGTGTTGCTTTGACTGGTGATTCACTAGCTGTGTGAAATGTAGAGATTTGTTATACAGCGTCAAACAGGGAATGTCTGTTTCTTGCTGTGCTCTTCAGTGTATTGCATGGCGTTCCATTCGTCAGTTGGTGCGTCAGCTGTTGAAATTCAACCCAAGTTTACTGTGATTAAGTTACTGATGGACTGTTTATTTAAAAGTATAAATAAAAAAAACTCTGAGCATATAGACCACCAGGCTAACTTTCATAATTTTTAAACAAAAAAAAAAAGAATTATGATGGTCTGAGAGTCTGATGATGGTCTGTTGGTATAATGATGATCTGATGATAGTTTGATACTGTGATGGTCTGATAATGGTCTAATGGTGGACTGATGGTCTGTTGAATGTCTGATGGTGGTCAGATAGTCTGATGTTCTGATGGTCTGAGATCTGATGAGAGACTGGTTGTCTGACCATGGTCTGATGATGATGATCTGATGGTCTGAAGGTCCTCTGATGTTCTGAAAGTCTGATGATCTTCTGATGATCTTCTGATGGTCTGATGATGGTCTGATGATAGTTCGATGATGGTCTGATAGTCTGGTTGTGAGACTGAAGCTGATGCAGTCCAGCAGCAGTGAGAATTCAGGCAGGAAATGATGTGTGGAATAAACATGTACAGACAAGAGGCACCCACCCTGATCAAGTAGTACAGTAAACTGCTGTCAGATTTTGGACTGTTTGTTCCGATTGGATTGCATTTTTGTCAAAGTACTTGTCATTGTATAAAAGTAACTGTTTTTCTAATTTCAAAAATCAGATTCGAACTACAGGATTATGATATGCTAATTATAGCAAGTTGACTGGGTTTGCTTCTTCGGTGTGTTGGCAGGCAGCAGAAGCTGGAGAAGGTGATGGAGGAGGAGGGTCTGCCTGATGAAGAGGTAAACACCATTTACAGTTACAAAGTAGGTTCCAGTATTTCTATTTTCTAATGAAGTACAGCCAATCAAAACAGATGCCATATTTTTATATTACTCTACACTATAATTCCTTTAAACTCCTGGAAGTTTTCAGTAGAGGGAAGAAAGTGTTTTTGGACTTTAGCTTTATTCCTACTTTCACAAAACTGGCATTAACCACTATCTTTATTATTTATTAAAAACAAGCTCATTTTCATTTCCATTACACACACACACACACACACACACACACACACACACACACACACAGAGGTGTTCAGGCGTGTTGAAGTGTGTGTGTGTGTGCCGTAGAAGCGTGTGAGGCGCTCTCAGCATGCGCGTAAGGAGACAGAGTTTCTACGGCTGAAGAGGACAAGACTTGGCCTGGACGACTTTGAGAGTCTGAAGGTCATTGGCAGAGGAGCATTCGGAGAGGTCACAACAAATAACTAATCTCAACCTGAACAACTGTCTTATCAACTGACCCCAACCTTCACAACTAACCCAACCTTAACCTCAATACTCAACATCAACACAGAACATCTAAACCCAACTCTAAAAACTAACCCCAAACTTAACTGAGGGTTCCTAACCCCAACATCAAACATCTAACCCCAACACTATCTATACCCCTTAATTCCAACACTTAACACCAAACTAGTAAAAAACAACAACAAAAGTGCATTAAAACTAAAATAAATTGGTATGTTCATGTAACAGAGCTTTTGTGTGTGTGTGTCAGGTGCGTCTGGTGCAGAAAAAGGATACAGGTCATGTTTATGCCATGAAGATCCTGCGCAAAGCAGACATGCTGGAGAAAGAACAGGTACACACACATCCACGCATACACATACACACAAACACATACATCTGTCTACATCTCATTGGCCACATAAGAGATTGTTACTGTTTTTGTGCCCCCCTCCCCCTAGGTGGGTCATATCCGTGCTGAGAGGGATATCCTGGTTCAGGCTGACAGTCTGTGGGTGGTAAAGATGTTCTACAGCTTCCAGGATAAGCAGAATCTCTACCTGCTCATGGAATTCCTACCTGGAGGTAAGAAAATTAAAACCACAGTTAATAGAAAATCCAACTATCACTTTAATCTCAGTGTTCAGGAGCTGTTTATCCATCTGTCTGTCTGTGTGTCTGAATATGTGTGTGTTTTACTGTTCGCATGTCTGGGCGTTTGTGTGTGTATATGTGTTACTGTCTGTGTATGTGTCTGTGTGTCTGTGTGTCTGTGTGCCTGAATGTGTATCTGTGTGCCTCTCTGTGTGTTTGTTGGTGTGTCTGTGTATCTGTCTGTGTGTCTGTGTATCTGTCTGTGTATCTGTGTGGGTGTGTCTGTGTATCTGTTTTATGTATGTATATCTGTATTTGTGTCTGTCTGTCTGTGTATGTCTGTGTGTATATCAATGTGTATTGCTGTGTGTCTGCCTTGTCTTTATGTCTGTCTTTTGTCTGTGTGTTTGTGTGTTTGTCTGTGTGCCTGTGTATCTGCCTATATGTGTATCGCTATGTGTGTGTTACTATCTGTGTGTTTGTTACTGTGTGTTTGTGTGTGTGTGTTTAACTGTTTGTGTGTGTTACTGTGTGCTCCCCCTGTAGGTGATATGATGACTCTGCTGATGAAGAAGGACACACTGTCGGAGGAGGAGGCTCAGTTTTACGTGGCTGAAACAGTTCTGGCAATTGATTCCATTCATCAACTGGGCTTTATTCACAGAGACATCAAACCAGACAACCTGCTGCTGGACTCAAAGGTCTCATACACTCATTCCCTCACTTACTCACAAACATGCACACACCACACTAACACACGCACACAATGATGCTTGTAATATCTGCAGGTGTACAGTTACGCACTGGAGCCCATCTGTTTATCAAACATTTATCCGTCTCCCATCGAACCCAGACCGCCACAGCACCACCAGTGACCAGGGGGTTATGAAAAAGTGGCCAGCATGTAGCTACAGGGAGGGGTTTCAAAAAATATGCCACAAGGAGGCGCTATGGCGAGGGGTTTCTGCTAAAGTGTCCAGCAAGTGTGACCTAAAGGGTGAGTTCTTATAAAGTGGTCATCAAAGAGGAGCTAAAGGGGAGGGCTTTCTTGATAAAGCGGTCAGCAAGGAGGAGCTACAGAAAGGTTTTTCTGATGAAGTGGCCAGAGAGTGTAGGATGGGGGCTGATGAACAGATGGGCTGCAGTCTGTAATTGTACACCTCTAAAGAGCACCTGCACGATGGGTGTTTCTGATAAAGTGGAAAGGAGAGTTCAGAGATCAGAGCAGAAAACAGTGCAGCACTTAAGCTCCCACACCCTCTTCCTGTTCTGCATTTCTCTTCCGTTTTGCAGTTCAAGATCAGTTCACTCTCTTTTTCTATCATTTAAGTGTAACTTCAGTGCAAAAGTATAACTTCAGTGGAAAGGCCCACTGCTGAGCACACACACACACACACACTCACAGACCCACACTGCAGAACACACAATAAAATCAATACAAAATAATAAATAACATTACATACGTCAGGAACTCAGCATCACCTAAATTTTCTGATGTTTCTGTTCAATAAATATCAAACGTCCACCTGAAATCTCACACACTTGAACACTTGTCTGATTTTAAAATCAAATACCAAAAATTCCAGGCAAAATATAGTTAAAAACTTGTCAAGCACCAAATGCTGAAATATGGTGTGAGTACTACAGAGAGTATTACAGTCACCATAGCAGCTTAATCCAATCATGTTGAAAGGGTGTGTGTGTGTATGTGTGTGTGTGTGTGTGTGTGTGTGTGTGTGTGTGTGTGTGTGTGTGTGTGTGTTATAGGGTCATTTGAAGCTGAGTGATTTTGGTCTCTGTACTGGTCTGAAAAAAGCCCACCGGACCGAATTCTACCGGAACCTCAGCCACAGCCTGAACTCTGACTTCAGTGAGTTTACACTCAGGACTGTGCCCACTACACCATCATTCTGTCATACGTGAACACACCACAGCACACAGTGTGAACAGCACAACATTCTTTCTCTGTATTTAAACCCATTCACTAAGTGAAGCAGCAAGCAGCCAGGAACAAAGTGCCCAGAGAGCAGTGTGTGCTCAAGAGAACCTCAGTGGTGCCACTAGCAGCCTTGGGAATTGAACTCATGGCTTTCTGATTGCAGGGCAAATGCCCTAAGCACTAGGCTACCATGCCCACTACAATACATAGCCCAACATGCCAATAACACCACATTACCCAGCATACCCATAGAACTAAATTACCCAGCATTCCCCAGTACTACACTGCCCAGTATGCCACAAAATCTTTTGACAGCCAGCTGCAGCTTCTTTTAGGTATTTTCGCATATAGTCCTCTTTAAAGGAACCAAAATCAGTCCTCTAGAATCAATCCAAAAAGTGGGCAGACAGAAAGGGGACTTTTTGTGAGTTCATTTGAAGGAAACTCGATTCTGTTTCTGCCCTGGAGCTGTACCATCACACGTCATCTATCTACTGCAAGCCTAGACGGCAAAAACAGTCGAAGCTAATTCGGAGCGCTTTATGTTCACAACGCATGAGTTTAACTGAACTGTGCTGCAGATTTAAAGCTTTGTTCAAAGAATGAGTGGTTTATTTTCGCCTTGGAATCTGTTTATACTTTTTGTATTCAACCCTATTAAGTAGTTTATTCAAGTATACATGTTTTATACTAAAACTGAGGCAGTTTACTTTTTTATGTGTTATATTAAAATACTTTAGAATAGTAGAGTGAAGTATACTTGACTTATACTGATGAGTATAAAGAAAGTATGTAAAGTATACTTTTGTAAATTAAAAATGACCTTTTAAAGTATAATTAAATTATACTTTTACTAACTTAAAAATGTTCCAATTTAGTCTGAAGAAGTATTCAATTAATGTACTTTCTAGTACACAACAAGTACATGGTCAATATACTTGCTATACTTATACTCAAGCATACTTAATAAAATGAACTTCAGGTAAACTATTGTGCTAAGGGTAGGCTTGTCATAATCTACAGAAGAGAAAATAAAACTGGTCTCCAAATTACTTGCATTTGCATTGACACCATTCTAAGAAGTATCTGTATCGGCAAGTATATAAATAAAAATACTCGTACTTGTATCGGTTTGTAAAAATGTGGTATCGTTGCATAGCTTATATTTACATACTTTTTATATTATACTGATTTGTTGTATAGCTTTTATTCTATAGGATATGTTGCTCTTACTTTTTTACAGTCCACTTGCTGCTGTCACAATGCTAATTTCCCACTTGTGGGACTAGTTAAAGGGTTATCATGGAGAAAAGTGCTCTGAGCAACTCCTGCTCTTTGCTTTAGAAACAATTCTAAAATCCTTTTGGAGAGATGCACTGACTGAACACGGACAGCAGAGGGTGCAGTTCTGCACTTCTCCCACTGACCTGCTCTTGAATCAGCTGTGTTTATATGTACGTGTTTGTGTATGTGTATGTTTGTGTGTATGTGTGTTTGTGTATGCACACTCTCTTCCACAGCTTCACAGAACATGAACTCTAAGAGGAAAGCAGAGACATGGAAGCGAAACAGGAGGCAGCTGGTAATGATGTGACAGATAAAAGTGAAAGTTTGTTTTACACACCATTATTGTCAACATGTAGGCAGCTAGAAGGCCTCTGAATATACCTTAGTTCATGTTTCTAGATAACAGTAAGTCATACAGTGTGAGGAACCACAGTTAGAAGTTCATTTCCACATTAAACAGTGCAAGATTTTCAAAGTGAGACTTAAATTTAAGGTGCAATGGATGAATTGTGGGGTATAAGCCTCCATTATGTGGGAACTGCTTTAGCCTTGTAGCTTTTATCCTTCTGTTGAGTTCCACATTCCACAAACTCAACAAATCATTACTTTGTGTTGTGATTTGTTCTTGTATTCGCTCTGGTTGTTCTGCCTGACTGTAGAGCCAGTTTCAGAACAGCAGTTTGAGAGCAGCAGTTGTGTGTGTTGTGCTCTTGAGTGTCCTGTACGGCACTCCATCTGTCATTTGGTCTGTCAGCTGCTGAGGTGCAGTGTCAGTTTAGTGTAATATATTTCCAGATGGACTGTCAGGTATAAATATAAAACTCTGAGAATAAAGTAATCCTGCTTCTCCATTAAACTGCAGTTTTGATCAGTAGTTAGACTTGTTAGAATGTTCAGTGTTGAACGTCCCAGATCGCATTGGTGTGATGCTGCACAAGTGTGTGACAGTCGGCTTAAATTGAAAATAGTCAGACATGGCAACCATTTGACTATGTTTTAATGGAAAAAATGTCAGGCAACACAACCACATGACACTATGCTTTGACGGAAAATAGTCAGGCAGTGCAACCATTAGATGCTAGGAAGGTATGTTAATATTTGTAGCTGGTGTTTGGTGTGTGTAATGCAGGTCTGTTTTGGTCTCAGGCTTTCTCCACTGTGGGGACACCAGACTACATCGCCCCCGAGGTCTTCATGCAGACAGGATACAATAAGCTCTGTGATTGGTGGAGTTTGGGGGTCATCATGTATGAGATGCTGATTGGTAGGAACATCACTAACCATCTCGTGTTTGTGTTTTCTTTTCTTTTATTTATCAGTTTATTCATTATATCTGGGTCATTATTTTTGACAGTGATTAACACAAATATCCATCTGTCAATGAGAGCCAACCTGCTCATTTTCAAAAGTTGGTCATTAGTCATTAAATAATCTAAATAATCCAAAGAAAGTTTACATTCAAATAAACATACTAATGAATATGAATAAATGTGTGTGTGTGCAGGTTACCCCCCGTTCTGTTCAGAAACTCCTCAGGAAACGTATAAAAAAGTGATGAACTGGAAGGAGACGCTGATTTTCCCCCCTGAGGTCCCCATTTCAGATCGAGCAAAACACTTAATCCTCAGGTCAGACCTAAACCTGACACATTTAATCCTTAGATCAGTGCTAAACATCAAAAACTTGATCCTCGGGTCAGAACTAAACACGGCACCCAGAAGCCTTAGTTCAGAGCTAAACACCAAAAACTGTACAAAGAGCATGAAGCTCTAATGTATGTATGTATGTGTGTTTGTGAAGCTATTTGTGTGTGTGTGTATGTGTGTGTAGGTTTTGCTGTGAATCAGATCATCGTATTGGAGCTGCAGGAGTGGAGGAGATAAAGAGGAACTCCTTCTTTGAGGGAGTCGATTACGACCACATAAGGTTCAAGCTTCACATACATTTGTGTTTTCTGGGATAACAGAAATGTGACAATTATCTAGAACTGTGGGGTTTATCTAAGCTGCACTTCTAATGACTTGCTGGAGTGTTATATTTAAGGGCTCTTAATGTGAGGGTATATTTAGAACTTTCATAATTATTTTCATACTGTGGAGTTTGGAATCTGGAATGTTTCCAGATATATGTAAATATTTCCAGAATCTATCCATTTTAACTTAAATAGCTACTACTTGTGTTCTGCAGGGAGAGACCTGCTGCGATTCCCATTGAAATCAAAAGCATCGATGACACCTCAAATTTCGACGAGTTTCCAGAGTCAGACATCTTGCAGCCCACTGGTGAGTCACACACAAATACAACATACACATATATTCACACACATACACACATATACACACATAACTCTCTCTCTCCCTCACGTATATTTATATGTGCACAGTAATGCGCAAGAACCTTGAGCCCCCACACAACTGTCTATAAATTGTCTGATTGGCAGCATCAGCGATCGCAAACACACAGTCAGGACAGTCAAACCACCTCAATTAAAAAAAACACAATGGATCAGTCATGGATCTGCCTCCCTAAAGCCCAGATCATTATTAAAGCTGTGTGAGTCATCTGAACAGAGAACAGGACAAAAAAAATCCCCAAAAGAGCCTTGGAATTCCCCTCAAAATGCCTGGAGAACTATTCCTGAAAACTCTTAAAGAAATGACTGGAAAGTTTGTCTTGGAGTTGTGAACGGTGGTCATAACAGTGCTTAGAACAAATACTGACTTAGAGAATTTTGAATAGAATTCTCCACACTCTCTTTGCTTTCATACTGTATTTGCATGTATGTTTGAACATGTTGCAGTTATTCACTGTACCGAACTACAGACACATTTTAATACAGAATATAAAGGAATGAGGTGGCAGCTCAAGACTTTTACACAGTAATGTATGGTGTTCATTTTTGAATGGTCAAGCTGATGCCCTGTGTCCCTCTCTCTCTATGTGTGTGTGTGTAGCATCAGCGGTGGTCAGTGCAGAGTCAGACTATAAGAATAAAGACTGGGTGTTTATTAACTACACATACAAGCGTTTCGAGGGTCTGACGGCTCGGGGACCCATTCCAGCATATATGAAGGGAGGAAAGAGATGAGCACAGTGCCTGTGCCTGCAGTCTGCACACACTCCAATACACACTCATTCAACACACACTAACTCTATACACAATCAACGCACACTCATTGAACACATTCACTTAGTACTCACTCAATACAGTCAACACACTCCACCACTGACTCACTTAGTACACAATCAAAAACTCCATCACACACTTCGTCAACACATATTCAGGTAATACTCAACACACACTCAGCACACATTCACTCAGTACTCATTCAACACACTAAACACACACTCAGTGCACTCCAACACTGACTTAACATACACTCTGTCAATAAATACTCAATACTCAACATTAGTGAGACGAAATATGTTCGTCAACGACCTTTTTTCCATGACTAAGACGAGACGATGACGAGACGGCAACAGTGTCCAAAAATGCTGACTAAGACTAAATTAACAT
>JBBMFX010088091.1:0-23797 GCA_037832545.1 Rhabdalestes septentrionalis | reverse complement strand
TACCCACAAACACTCACACTACACTCAAACACTCACACTACACTCAAACACTCACACTTCCCACAAACACTCACACTTCCCCAAACACTCACACTTCTCAAACTCACAGTACAAAAAAAAAACACTCACACTTCTCAAAAACACTCACACTTTCCACAAACACTCACTACTCACAAACACATTTCCCACAAACACTCACACTTTGCACAAACACACACACTACTCACAAATACTCACACTACCCACAAACACTCACACTATCCCTAATCACATTACCCACAAACACTCACAGATCCCCAAACACTCACATTTCCCCAATCTCTATCACTTCCCCAAACACTCATACTTCCCACAAACACTCACACTACTCGCAAACACTCACACTTCCCCAAACACTCACACTTCCGCCAAACACTCACACTCCACACAAGCACTCACGCTACACACAAACTCCCACACTTTCCATAAACACTCACACTTCCCACAAACACTCACACTACTCACAAACACACACACTTCCCTAAACACTCATACTACACACAAACACTCACTCTACACACAAAAACTCACACTTCCCCAAACACTCACACTTCCCCAAACACTCACACTTCCCACACTCACTCACACATCCCACAAATGCACAACAAACACTCACACATCCCACAAACGCACAACAAACACTCACACATCCCACAAACACTCACACAACAAACACTCACACTTCCCCAAACACCCACACTACCCACAAACACTCACACTCCACACAAGCACTCACGCTACACACAAACACTCACACTTCCCACACTCACTCACACTACTCACAAACTCTCACACTTTGCACAAACACTCACACATCCCACAAACACTCACACAAAAAACACTACTCACAAATACTCACACTTAACCCAAACACACACACTACCCACAAATACTCACATTGCTCACAAACAGTAACACTTCTCACAAACAAGTGTAATATCTGAAAAATAATTGAGATAGAAAACCACTTTTGAGAAGCAGAAAATATAAAATACACACTTAGACAAGATAAAAATACACACTTAGACAAGATAAAAACACACTTAGACAAGATAAAAATACATACTCAGACATGGTAAAATACACACTTAGACAAGATAAAAACACACACTTAGACAAGATAAAAATACACACTTAGACAAGATAAAAATACATACTCAGACATGGTAAAATACACACTTAGACGAGATAAAAACACATACTTAGACAAGATAAAAATTCACACTCAGACAAGATAAAAATGCACAATTAGACAAGATAAAAGTAGGCCAAATTCAATTATGATTAAATTGTTAAATTATTCATGACAATTGATTATGTATAACATTCTTGCTTCCTCTAAAAAATAAAAAGACGTGGAGCAAAACATAATGAGAGATTAAAATGCGAGTGTGTTTGTGTGTTAATGTGTTCGTGTCCTCTTCAGATCCAGCCGAGCTCGCCATCACCTCCTCGATTACCACGGAAACCGTTTCCACGGCAACCGGACGGGCAGTGGGGCTGTTGCTCTCCATCTTCGAGGTCAGACCTTCTTTCTTCTCAGTGACACACACACACACACTAACCTACAGATACCACACTGAATTAAAAAATACATAATTATCATCACTCTAGTCCACCTTCAATTATGCAGAGTTACATAATAGAGCCTGAATAGACAGAGTAACTCCTGCTGCACCTTTTAATGTGAAACAGAAAATTGTGAATGGTGAATAAGAAGACAACAGCTTTGTCATCATATATATATCTCTGTCTCTCTCTCACACACACATACACACTTTTTTCCCAGACAGTGTTAGGTACCCACGGTGCGTGATGTATGATTTTAATCGTGTTAAAAGGCCCCTGCTGATCATGAACCACAGTGTGCAATAAAGCTGTGTGAGAGTGAACATCTCTGTCTGAACTAGGTTAACTGTTTATGTGCCAGTAAGAACTGCAACCCCTCTCTTATTCAGGTAACATATCCCAATATCTCCATTATTCAGTGTAAACAGAGCAGGTTCAGTGTATGTTCAGAGTGTCCAGTGTGTGTTCAGTGCATGTTTAGTGTGAAAGTGTTGATTGTAGAGATTCCAATTTCTATCCAGTGGAGGTGAATGGAACCAGACGTCTCCAACACAAATCCAGCCATTTTTTCTCGCAGCCCCACTGAAACTCACATTTCTCTGGATGCTTACATGGATGTTGGTAAAATAGTAAATCTAGAGTGAAATCACTTTTCTTTGAGGACTATTTTGCCTCATGATAACCTGCACATATCCCTCCACCATGATTGTTCAATGCTGCTGTCTCCTGTGCAGTTTCATATTTATGGGGAAACAATAGTCACTCTGGAATTATACATGCAGTATCTGACAAAAGTCTTTTCAATTAACCAAGTTGTTGGAACAACAAATAATTACTAGACACTAAGTTAATCAGTTGGAATCAGAAATGGCTTATAAGGAAGGTGAAGCCCTCAAGCTTTTCAAGTCCTGCTCCTTCAGTATAAAGTTTTTAGAACAGAAAGGTCAAATTGTGCCTGGACAACAATAATGTAGAAATGATACATACATTTTATTTAGAATACAAAAACATGCTACAATAACATCAGAACATTAAGTTATGGTGCCTCCGAAAAAATAATTAATAATTTGTGTGTGACTTCCATGAGCTTGGAAGACCACATCCATACGTCTTGGCAGTGACAGAAATAACTTGTTGATAAAGTCATCTGGAATATTAAAGGAAGCAGTCTTGCAGGACTCCCAGAGTTCATCTGTTCTTTGGTTTCATCTCAGCCAAGACATGCTCAATAATGCAAGTGTTATGGACTTTAACAAGCTGTGAACATCAGGACACTTTTTGACTGTTTCATTTTGCACCCAGTTATTAATGTGAAAGCCCTTGGCATTAAATTGATCAATTTATTGTAACAATTGATTGATTCAAAATAAAGTTATAAGCCTTTTTAAGTCACCATGTCCTTATGTGACAAGATGTAACCCCAAACCATTTGTCTGACACCAAACCTGACTGTTTTCTGGGTGAATCTTGGGTCCATGTAAAAAGTAATTAGTTATAATTACTAGTTACTTCTCACAAATAGTAACTGAGTTAGTAACTGAGTTACATCATTAGAAGAGTATCTTATTATCAGGCAAATTAATTATTGTTATTTTTAAAAAATCTAATGTAATATAACTATAAAATAAAATAAAACATTGTACACTAATCACCGACGCAGAGAGACGCTTTTCTCCTGGGCGTAAGTTGCTCGTCACATAAACATTTTTGCCTTTAACCTCAGCGAGCGAAAAGTAGCACTTAAAATTCTAGTTTGCAAAAAGCTACCTGAACTTGTTGGACTCGCCATCATTGTGACTCCTGGATGTTGGTGTATGTGTGACTGGCTGTGTGTGTACTTGTGTGTGAACACCCGCACTACTCTGCCTCTAATTGGCAAACCATGGAAATTTACTCAATCTAAGCCAATCATCGCATTCTCAGTTACACCACTTGTACAGACACACCAATCATCATCACTGGTTATGTGTCCCGCCCCGCCCCGAACACACACACACACACACACACACACACACCCCAGAGAAAGAGAGTTCTTATGGCTGAGAGAGATGCTGCTCGCATGAAAACCGCATCAGTGTTCTCAGTTACAGTAACGCGCATTTTATTGTCAGTAACGGTAACGCTGTTGTAACGGGGGGAAAAGTAATTGGTTTGATTACTTGTAATCCATTAGTAACACATTTTATTTATAGTGCCGTTATTCCTATCACTGGTTCCAACACACCTCCTGCAGTATTTGCGGCATTTCTGGCTCATAAAATTAAAATTTCCATGAACAATGATCTGTTCAGTTCTCTAAAAGAGACTGAAGTCATTACTGGCTGCCACGTTTAAGCAGGGATTTACTGTACATGTACATTGGGGTTTTTTTAAGCACAAATTTGAACATAACATTTACAGCATTTAGCCGGTACTTTTATCCAAAGCAACTTACATTCTCTAACTACAGGGGGCAGTCTCCCTGGAGCAGCTTGGGGTTAAGGGTCTTGCTCAGGAACTCAGTGGTGGTGTACTGAGGGTAGGATTCAAACCCATTAACTCTCGGTCCTGAGGCAAGTATCCTACCCGCTAGGCCACCACCGCACCTCATTAACCACATTAACCTCACCTGATTAAACTCATCAGTGAGTCACTAAAGCCTTTGTGAGATGAACTCTGATGATTAAAGGAGAGAAAAAGCCGATATCTGTAGAAGTCTGGTCCTCCAGGGTCTCACAGGTTTGGCATCCCTGGATTTGGGCTTAGATGGAACCCTAGATTGTTCATGAGAGCCAGAGGAGCATGGGCTTGCAGTCTTCCTGACTTAAGGGAGGGTTATCATTGGGCCATTTCTCACTTCAATGACTGGTCTTTATATTTGTTCATTTTATATTCAGTCTTCAGGTTGAGATGAGATAGGAATCTGAGAGATACATGTCTGAAAACAAAACAGTGCTGCATTTTTAAACTATGACTTCAGAAACATGAGTCGATGGTATTAACCCAAGTCTTTAGTTTTAAGTCTCACACTTCACCTTCAAGTCAAATATCCAAAAACTGAGCAGCCCCTCAGGACTCTCTCTGTAGCTAACAGTTTAATCTATGGCCTCATAAACAGAAGGTTGTTGGGTTTAACGTGAGTCTTTCACTTTATGTCTTGCATGTTACATTTCACCTGAAAGTATATATCTTAAATAAGTTAGTCAGCTTGTCAAACCCAGTAGCTCACTGGTTTTAGCTGTGGTCTCAAGAGAGGAAAGTTGTAAGATCTAATCAGTATCTTACTTTTAATGTCTTGTATGACACACTGCACCTGAAAGTCAAATAAAGATACATATAGAAAAAAAGCACTGTTGGTTGTCAAGCCATATAGTTCACTTTTTTAAGCTGTGACTTCAGAAACATGAGGTCATAGGATCAAACCCGAGTCTTTAGGTTTAAGTCTTGCATTCCACACTTCATCTGAAAGTCAGATATCCCCAAAATGACCTGAGCCTCCTGCCTAGCTCTGGAGGTTGTGGGATCAAACCTGAGTTTTAACTTTGTCTTGCACATCACACTTCATCTGAAAGTCATTTATCTTTAAAAAAAAAAAAAGATATACAGCTTGGCAAGCCTAGAAGTTTACTGGTGGTCTCATGATTGGAAGGTTGTTGTAACTGTTCTGGGTCTTACTTTTAATATCTCGTATGTCACACTTCATCTGATGAAGTGAAATATACATAGGGAAAAATGCAATGCAACTTGTTAAGCCATGTAGCTCTCTTGTTTACACTGTGACATCACAAACATGAGGTTATGGGCTCGAGCCCAAGTCTTAAGCTTTAAGTCTTGCACCCCACACTTCATCTGACAGTGATGGTGCTTAAAAAAGATATACAGCTTGTCAAGCCCTGTAGATCACAGGCTTAAGCACTGGTCTCAAGCTTGGAGGGTTTTAAGGAACTAATCAACGTTTTACTTTTAATATCTTGTATGTCACACGTCATCTGAAAATCAAATGAAAGTTACATAAAGAAAATAAAGCTTGTAGCTCGCTCGTTTAAGCTGTAACCAGAAATATGAGGTTGTAGGCTAAAACCCTAATCTTCTGTTTTAAGTATTGCATGTCTAACTTCATCTGAAAGTCAAATATCCAAAAAATGACAAGAGCTTCCAGACTAGCTCTGTAGCTTAAAAGTAAAAGGTTGTGGGATCAACCCTGAGTCTTTAACTACAGCTTTTGCCCATCACACTTCATCTAAAAGTCACATAATTTAAATCAGTTGTGTGGCTTGGCAAGCCCAGTAGCTCACTGGCCTTAGCTATGGTCTCAAGATTGGAAGGTTCAGGGATCTATTCAGTGTTTTACTTTTAATGTTGTGTATGCCACACTTCATCTGAAAGTCAAATATAAGTACAGCCTCTGCTCTAGCCCTACCGTGCACTGATTTAAACCGTGGCCTCGAGTCTAGAAGGTTGTGGGATCAAATCTGAGTTGCCTATTTTATTTCTTGCATGTCACATCCACCTAAAAGTAAAATATCAAGTTGGCATGGTTACAGAGGTCTTAAGAACAGAAGGGTGAAGGATCTAAACATTTTATGACTTATGTGTCACAATTAATCTGAAACCTTATCTGCCCACCCCCCCACCCCCCCTCAGATGAATCTTGTGTCTAAAAACTTCTAAATTCTTATGAGGGACTATACAAATGCCCACAAGTAAACACTATATGGACAAAAGTAAAGGGAAGCTTGACCATTACACCAACAGTGATCCGTAAAGTTTAATTATGGATTTGGTCCCCCTTTGCTGCAGCTATGCTTTTTCCATCCACATTAAAATGCTAAAAACACTGTGAAGAGCATGCCAGACCAACAGGGGGTGATATAACCCTAACTGTAAAACCATTTTTCCAGAAGCCTGAAAAAGTTATCACCCGTTCCAGTGGGCTTGTCCAAAAAATGTTTGTGTTTTTGTTCAAGACTTAGGGCTCTGTGGCTCATGGTGAAAATGGGCTGAGCCGCACAGCAATGATGGCAAATATCAGCAAACCTTCATAAGTTTGGAATTTTTGGGAAACATAGCTCTGTGTGACCGGAGGCCTTTATGCAAAACTCACTTTTTGCATCCTTTTGTATTTCCATTTGGGTCTTTACTGTTCCTATAAACACTCCAAGTGCAAAAAAAAAATCCACATTTTCCGTAAGTCAATTGAAAGATTTTGGTGTCAGGAGTCATGTGCTTCTATGAACCATTTGGACAGCTCACTTATGATGTCAGGATGAGAACATTCATCTGTCGAGCCCCATCCACTAGATTAGTTGGTTTTTGTCTGCTGGTTTTATGAGCAGGCATAAGACGCCGAGCACTACGGCTACAGGCAAAGGCAAGTCACCATGAAGTGTTGTGTTCATCTCGCGCTGGGTCCGACTCAGTGTCCAACATATAGGGCTGATAGCGCCTGAGCATTAGAGCATTAGCACTGGATGAGTAAGGCATGGCCAGCAAAAACTTATTTGCATAAAAGTGACAGAGCCCTTAAACGGCTCATTTTGAATAAATATAACAAACCTGGTGAGATCTCTTTATGTGAGAGTGAACATTTTTTGTATACCCCATAGACCTATTATAACTAAAGTGAGTTAAGCAAATGTCCCCTTTAAGGATTATTCCTCATCACAGTATAGTGTATACCCAACATGACCAATAGGGACCAACCCCTGGATTTGACAGAGTCGCGTTATGGCTATGATGAGGCCGCTGGACCCAATTATGGATTCTCCAGAAAATTCTTCCAGCACCTTTCATCAGCAGCCCAAAAGTGGCTCCCCGCTGTGCTCTGCAAAATAATACACTCTATTTTTAACTGAATCCCTGTCAAAAACACATCAACACCTACTACTACTTCTTCTTCCTCTGCTACCACCACAACCCAGACTTTTAGAAGGAAAAGAAAAATAAGTGTTCTCCTGCTTACAGGAACCAGGTATGAAAGAGAGATTAGCAAGAACTGAAGATGAGAAAGAACAAAACAGCCACAAATCTTTGACTCATGTCATCTTTAACTGTATCATCTCTGAAGCACAACAAAACAGAAGATAACAATAAATAAAAGAATAAATATAGTTTAATCAGACCAAAAAATCCTTGGAGAAACACAACAATAAAAGAAAAAAGTCAAGGAAACTCTCCACTCCTGGAAAGGCACGGACAACCCTCTGTCCATTGGAATCCAGGGGCGATAGGAAGACTTTTCTGTATGGCCTGTCGGTATCTGACTTCCAATGTTTCTGCTGTCTGCTGCCATTTTTCTTCATGTTCCTCCTGAACTTCTTCACAGCAGGTGTGAGGAGCTGACTTTGGTTCAACTGGAGTTTGAGCGTCACAATGAGTCAGGATACACTCCTCACGCACCAGGAAAGTCATGAGTTCCAAACGCGGCCTTAACGCACTTGTGTTTCTTCAGTGTATTGGAATGCCTGAAGCTCCGCCCACACTCGGAGCAGTAGTACGGCTTCTCGCCCGTGTGGATGCGCTGGTGTCTTTGGAGGGTGGTCTGCAGGGTGAAACCCTTCCCACATTCGGAGCAGTGGTACGGTTTCTCCTGGATGTGGCTGTACAGGTGCAGCTGGAGGCTGCTGTACTGCTTGAAGCTCTTCCCGCAGCAGGAGCAGTGGTAGGGCTTCTCCCCGGTGTGGATGCGCTGGTGTTTCTGAAGCGTGCCCTGCTGGTTGAAACTCTTCCCGCACTCGGCGCAGTGATACGGCCTCTCTTCCGTGTGTACATACTCGTGTTTTTTGAGGGTTCCTCGGTCTCTGAAGCTCCTCCCGCACACGGAGCAGTGGTACGGCTTCTCCCCGGTGTGGATCCGCTGGTGGATCTGGAAGCTGCTCTGTTGGTTAAAGCTCTTTCCGCAGTCGGAGCAGCGGTACGGCCTCTCTCCGGTGTGGACGCGCTCGTGTTTGCGGAGGGTGCCCCGCTCCCTGAAGCTCTTGCCGCACTCGGAGCAGGTGTAGGGTTTCTCGCCCGTGTGGACGCGCTGGTGTTTCTGGAGGTTACTCTGCAGATTGAAGCTCATCCCGCAGTCCGAGCAGCCGTACGGCTTCTCTCCGGTGTGGATCCGCTGGTGCACCTGGAGGTGACAAAGCTGCATGAAGCTCTTCCCGCACTCCAGGCAGTGGTGAGTCCTCTTCTTGCTGGCGCCGCTCCGCTCAGGCAGGTGGGACATATCCCTGAGGAGAGGGACTGAGGATGCTTGAGGAGCGCCTATTCTAAACTCCACATCCTCACATTTCATCTCTTGCATGTTCAGGAGAGGCGCATCTCGCTCCTCTTGGGCGTCATCCGACGTGCCTGCGGAGACGCTGGGAGCAGCAGGCGAATCGTGAAAGGACGCCAACATTTTCTTGGGAACAAAATGGAAAAAAGAAATTCACTGAGAAGAAAAAAGTCTGGAATGTAATTAAAAAAAACAAGAAAATAGATCACTTTTAAAAACAAACAATACCTGACCCAAACAGAACATTTTCCACCTTTTACACAAATAACAATTACATTTCCTTTTTGGTGATGTTACACCAGCATAAAACTATGTCTAAAATGTCTAATTTGCCATCACAATGCAAAAGGACATTACACATGGTAGAGAATACACACTATATTAATTACGATTGATAACTGCATCGTTTGTATTGTTAAACCAGCCCTGATCAACAGCTTAATTATAGACCCACACACCCTCCCCACCGTGCATCACATCCATTCCACACACACACACACACACCATCCAGGACTTTCACAACATACACACCCCCACCACCATCCAGCATATTCACCCTCCCACCATCACCATATTCACCTTAAACTCATGGGGGGGACCTGCCATGCAGAGAAAATGTAGAATATTTTATTTGTTTTTCTTTATATTTTAAGCTAATTAGTAGATCTGGCATCAGGGTGATCTGACGGTACGTGTACATTTCAAAGTATTGCCAAGTATTTTATTTTTATATTAATTTGCCTCTTCCTCTCCTGTCCTGCATTAAAAAAACGATTTGTGAGGCACATGCAACAGAGTCTCCACTATCTGTCCCTCATCCATGTAAACACTAAGAGAGATGAGGAGATTCACACTCAGAGAGACGAGGTGCGGTAGTTACGGCTGGATTTGTGTCGGAGACGTCTGGTTCCATTCACCTCCACTGGAATGAAATCAGTGTCTCTGAACACACTCTCCAAACACAAACTCTGTTTGCACTGAATTTTGGCGCAGTTTTGGAAGACTTGGTTGACTTGCCCTTAGCATCACCAACGGTAGATTATCTGTTCTACCGATTAACACATCGCAAATACTAACGCAAATACAGTCTGTCAGAGAGCATTTATCAGACTAAAGGCACAGGAGATCACTGCGCCTTCTGCAGGAACTATCCGCTCTATAGGTGTAAATAACAAAAACACAAGAGAGGTCATCTTACCTTCAACAGGACAGAACTGTCCTCTGCTCCGGTCCCTCAGTCTCCTGTCCCTCTGTCTCCAGTCCCTCTGTCTCCAGTCCCTCTGTCTCCAGACCTGCGGAGGCGTGGAGCGCCAGGTCGCTTCTTTTCCTCTGCGGCACTGAGGTGGGAGACGCGGAAGTGGCGCCGCCATTTGGACAAAAGAATTCAAGGATTCAAAGCGTTTATTGTCATATGAGCAGAAGAAATTGCAGTTCTCTGTGCAATGAAATTCTTACTTGGCTGTCCACACACACAAATGCCGAGTTAGGTTAAGAGTTAATAAAAAAAACTACAATATAAAGAAGGAAAAAAGAAAAAAATTTAACAAAAAAAGTGTGTGTGTGTGTGTGTGTGTGTGTGTGTGTGTGTGGACAAATATCAATTGTGCATTTGCGATGAAAGAAATGTGCAAAGGAGCAGAACATTACAGTATGAGGTAGATGGATGTGCAAAGTGACCCAATGTGCAAAATTACAGAGGACATGACACTCTCAGAATCAGAAACTTTTATCGGTCCCAGAGAAAATTGCTTATGCAATGACTACAATGATCCAAAGAAAAGAACAATATAAAATATAAAGACTAAATAAAACCTGAAATCTGAAACAAATGTTGGTTTGGAGTAAGGTATTGCACTTCAGCAGTTATATTAAGCAATACAAATAATATTAACATAATTAGTGACATTGCACATGAAGACTTGCATGTAATGAAGTGGATATTACATGTAATGAAGTGAAGCGAATATATGAAACCATGCGTGTTTTTGTGACATTCCTGGACATGTGGATATTTCTCAAATGTAACAATACCGTGAGATTCAAGTAATATTACCAAACAACTAAAACTGAAAAAAAAGACTTCAAAAACTTCTATAAAGTGTAATTCTACAAAAATCTCCAAGCACAGTATCAAGGGCATGGAGGAGATTCCAGGAGACAGACAGTTACTCTAGGACAGCTGGACAGAGCCATAGAGGGTCCAAAATGACCTCCAGCAGGCCACTTGGGTGAATGTCTCTGACCAAACATTCAAATACAGATGTTGTGAGGGTGGCCCGTGGGCCCGATATCCTCTAGTGGGCCCTGTGCTCACCATGGAGCTCGATTTGCTTTTGTTGTTCTGTGTCTTTGTGTGCAAAGTTGTAAAAGTTTTTCTCCTAAATGTAACCTAAACTGAAGTCAGGTTCTTTAAGATCACCAGGAACAAAACAAATATTCTAAATAGTCGCATTTCTGCAATTAGGATGTGAGACAAGAACAGGTCCCAAACTATTTTTATACTGATAAAGAGCAGACACTGTTCTGAGACAATGTTTCACTTCCCGCTGGATCTCCAAGAGATTTTGGTGGTTTTAGTTCAAACCAGGTCTTTCACATGCAGTTGAATTTTTTATTTCCAGCCGGTGACCCTTGTTCTCGTCCGAAGCTGTGGCTGGTCAGTGCTGGTCAATGAGTAGCTTCTCTCACACGTTTAACTTCAAGACTGGTCTGAATTCGAGATTCTCTACCACTTCTCCAGTCAAGAGCTGTGAGGAACAATCACAACATCTCCAGAACATTCTCGTTGTTTTCTTTGCTGAATTTGACACTGATGGAGGGATCAGGAGGAAGTGTGGAGGAAAGAGGGCACTGGGCCAGTAAAACTGAGTTCCTACTGGCAGTGGCAGGGAACGTGGTGGGTCTTGGAAACGTGTGGAGGTTCCCCTACCTCTGCTACAAGAACGGAGGGGGTAAGAACAGATTTCCACACTCAGACATGCAGTAGTTTCATTTTCTCAGCTCCAAGGATATCTGATCCACTGGTTCTCCTGTTTGATGAGGTTCTGTGATGCTGCTCCTGAACTGCTTTACTGTCACTGTGGAGCTCCAGCTCTTTATTTCACACTAGAAGATCCAGAAACGTAACAACAGAGAGGAAGACATGGCAGCCCCTCACTGCAGATGGAAAATTTCACTTCAGAAGCTAAATTCAGCTTTGCAGCCCCTGGGCTGGGAAATTCTTGATGTTCTAACACATTCCAGAGAAGTTTCTCCGTAGTTTGAGCAGCCACTTTTGTTCTTCTGCTTCAGTTGTTTATGTAAAGGTTCCTTAACTGCAGCCCCATCTCTCTGACTGGAGGATGGGTTCTGGAGAAGAGGTTGGAGACCCCTGGAACATCAAGGGGACCTTTAGTCTCTGGAGGTCGTTTTTGGTAAAGATCAGTCATTCAGGTGAATCTACAGAAGGTGTACAGTGTTCCAAACCTGCCTGGTGTTCTTTTTGTTCTTAGGGACGTTCCTGGTGCCGTACCTGGTGTTCGTGGTGACCTGCGGGGTTCCCCTGTTCCTCTTGGAGGCCGCCATGGGACAGTACACCCAGGAGGGCGCCGTCACCTGCTGGCAGCGACTCTGCCCCCTGGCGGAGGGTAAGTGTCTCTACAACACGTTCAGCATCTCCTCACACACGGCTGGAAAACAAGGGGTCTTCTAGCACCTCATCCGGACCTTCCTTTATCTCACAAAACAGCCCAAATTTATCTCCTTTTTATCGCTCGGAACTAAACAGATGGACTGTTACTGTATCTTTTTGCTCTGATTGTCTGCTCTGAATTGCACCTCATTCTAAAGACAAAATAGGTCGGAAAATTGTCTGGTAGAAATCAACTCTGTACGTTCTAAGTCTGTATGTGTATAATCAATCACCTGAGATGAGCGGTGCTGAACTGCTTTAGGCTGAACAGGCGGGTAATTTTATCTTTAGGCATGTAACCTGTCGCAGTAAAACATTTAATCTACTCAGTACGACAAAGATCGGTCGGTTTAACAGTATTTTATACACCAACAAAGTGATTCAAAGTGAAATATGAAGAAATGAGGGGGCTCTACACTCTAGACTGCGCAGTATAAGAAAAGGTAACACTTTATTAGTCCCACAGGTGGAAAATTTGCATTGTTAAAGAAGGAAGTGAACAGAAACAAAGTAAGACAGTGCTGTAGGTTTAGGGCCATAACCATAGAGACCTATGAACAGGTGGGGACCCCCCAACCATAGAAAATTATGTAACTGATTGGAGAAGAGTGTAAATATCTGAGGACTGGAGTAACATTCTCTCCTCTCATCTCTGTGTTTGTAATTGAACTCTAGCAGCAGCATTTTGAATTATTTCTGTTTGTGGAGACCAGTGAGAGGAGCTTCACAGTGGTCACCCCTGCAGGATGAGCTTCACAAATCATTGCTGAAGAGGGAAAATAAAAGCAATTATATAGGACATGAGCTCTTTTTCACAGAATCCATTCAGTGCCAACCAAACCAGAACAGCAGGTTTGAGGATGTGAGGAAAGAGCTGAGGAACTTTGGAACATCACGCAAGAGAATCCTTTTAGTTTAATGTGTAAGCAGCAGATGAACAGGGCTGCCAACTTTGGGGGGGGTGTGGCTGCCTTACATCCTGAGCGTTGAGTGGGGGTGAGAGGGGGGGGGGCGGGTGCTTTCTTCTTTTGCCCAAGGATTGCTGCGACCTTAGGTGGCCCACCTATCGTTGGGGAGTGTGCACAATGGGGAAAAATAGAAAAATATATATTTTCAGCGTGAGAAATCGGAAGTGTGGCGTGAGAGCGTGTGAAGACAGCCAGATGCGTGTGTCTCACGCTCATTGTGTGAGAGTTGGCAGCCCTGAGATGAAGCAGTACACACCTAGAACTCAGAGCTCCTCTCATGATGTGGGTAACCGAGGTCCAGGCGCCTCCATCTCCACCACACAGCTCTGAGGGGTTTGTACGTTCTCCTTTGTTCAGGAGTCGGATATGCAGGTCAGCTGATCTTGGTGTACAGCTGCATGTGTTACAGCATCCTCCTGGCCTGGGCACTCCTTTACCTGGTCTTCTCCTTCAGTTCCCAGCTGCCATGGGCCACCTGCGTCAACACCTGGAACACAGGTACCCTTCAACCCTTTTTAGGTTCTATGTTACAACACAAGGTCAATTATAAAATGATCTCTGGCTCTGTTTAATATAGGAGCATAAACATAAAGTCCCCAGATAATAAACTCCTGCTGTTATAGAGGGTTACTGGAAAACATTTCTCTCTCTGCCCCTTAGACACCTGCAGCACTGCAGCAAACAACCACACACTCAACCAGACGGGACCATCCAACACGACCTCAGCGGCCACAGAGTTCTGGGAGTGAGTCACACACACCGCAAACCACACACTCTACAAACACACACTGTACACACTGCACACACCACACACTGTTCATAACTGGATTCCGTGGGTTGTGGTAGAGGTGGGTTCTGATGCTGGAACTATTCAACAAAGTTAATTAAGTCAATTAATTTAGCCAAAATACATAATAAAAAAAAATACACTGAATTATCAGGATTTGGTCTGATTTCAGTATTTAACTCTGGTCCTAGCGCTAAAACGATGAGAATAAAGAAAGTGTTGAAATTTCCAAACATTTACACAGCATGTGTCTGAACGCACAGAGTGTGTGTGTGTGTGTGTGTTGGACATAGTGTTTGTTTTTGGTGTGTCTGTGTAAAACAGGCGCAGAGTTCTGATGATCTCCAGCGGCATCGAACAGCTGGGCAAAATCAACTGGGAGGTTCTGCTGTGCCTGATTGCGATGTGGATTATCTGCTATTTTTGCATCTGGAAAGGTGTCAAATCCACTGGCAAGGTGTGTGTATGTGTATTATTTTACCTGCTCATCCTCCAACTGTAGTGGAAATATCTGCATTAAATCCAGGACCCACACATAAGCATTTCTTTGTACACTCTAAACAAATCAAGGTTCTTTACATGATACCATATAAAGCGTTGCAGTGAATATACATTTTTGGCAATTAGATCACATGAAGAACCCGTTTTACACTTAAAGAACCAGTACATAAAGGTTCTGGAATGGGTTTAAGATAGGCTATCAAAGACTGGATGCCAGAAGAAACAATGATCCACAAACTAAAACACGTTTATAAACAGAGAAACAGGTTAATAAATCCTCTAGGTGGTGCTGTGAGCAGCAGTGGGTTCATAGCTCCCCTGGGTGGCGCCGTGTGCAGCAGTGTGTGTATGACTCTTCTAGGTGGCGCCGTGAGCAGCAAGTCGACAAGTGTATCCCATCCATATGAGATCAATGTGCTGTATTTTTAAAAAAGAACTCATATAGAAACCAAATAAGTTCTGGCCGTGGCGTTTCTACGACGGCGTTTTTAGTGCCACCTTTAAAAAAAAAAAATCTAAGATTACGAGATTAAAACTCGTAATATTTCGAGAATAAACTACAAACTATGAGAATAAAGTTGAAAGCTTATGAGAATAAAGTCGAAATGTTACGAGAAAAAAAGTAAATGTTACGAGAAAAAAGTCGAAAGCTTATGAGAATAAAGTCGAAAGCTTATGAGAATAAAGTCGACATGTTACGAGGAAAAAGTGTAAATGTTACGATAATAAAGTCAAAATATTATGAGAATAAACTCGTAGTAATACGAGATTAAAATCGCAGTATTTTGATGAATAAAGTAAAAATCACGAAAATAAAGTTGTAATTTAACGTGGATGTTTACGTTAAGTTCTGTACAAGTACGTCGTCTGCGTTTCATACATAACCGCTGCAGTGTCCTTCTACTAATTAAAAGTCTGTGCTCATGGGCCAAAAGACAAAGAATTTCCTAATTGCAAAATCCTAACCTAAAGTAGGACTGAATCAAAACCTCCACATCAATAGTTTCTCGCAATTCTGTGATTTTTCTTGAAATATTTCGATTTTATTCTCGTAACATTTTTACTTTTTCTCGTAACATTTTTACTCTATCCTCATAAGCTTTCAACTTTATTCTCGTAATATCAAAACTTTATTCTCGTTAGATCTCGATTTTTTTCTCGTAAGCTTTCGACTTTTTTTTCTCGTAATATTTTGACTTTATTCTCGTAAGCTTTTGACTTTATTCTCGTAGTTTCGAGTTTATTCTCAAAATATTGCGAGTTTAATCTCATGATCTTCAATTTTTTTTATGGTGGCACTAAAACGCAGTCGTACCTTTCAGTGGCGTCGTGCTTGGTATGAAATCAGTGGGAGCTGTGAAGCGGCACCACTGATTTCATTCGTTAGAACATCTTCTCACAGCAGAACCCAAACCCCCAGCAAAGTGCAGGATCCTCAGCGTGAAGCACAATTCCCTTTTCCTGTGAGATGTTTTCCCTCTCGTTCCTGCAGGTAGTGTACTTCACGGCGACGCTGCCGTACGTGATGCTGCTGGTACTCCTGATCCGGGGTCTGACTCTGCCGGGGGCGCTGCAGGGTATACTCTTCTACATCCGCCCGGACCCCCAGCGCCTGGCCGACCCTCAGGTCTGGAAAAACCCACAAACACCAGCAAACCAGCAAATCAACCAGAACCAAGACCACACATGACCTCCGGAGCTCCTCCCACATTCCAGTCCAGTTCTCACGTTAAAGGGAAACTCAAACAATTGCTCCAAATTCCTGCAGTATTTACCAGTCGAGAAATAAAAGACTCAGGTCTTCATAGCACAGAGGCAAATTTACTTCATGCATCCTAGTCTATTCACACATATTCTACTGAAATCATCTGGCGATCACAGTCCTCATGGTGACATCACCATGGGCTATTTATTGATAAACACAAGGCAAGGATTGAACATGAAAGTGTGTATTTTAAATTGTTTACCACTGAGTGGTGATGGGAGATTCAGTCTGACTTTAATACAATATTGTTGCTTATTGCTTACATGTGCAAATTATTAATAAACAATACATAGGGTATTAATTTACAGCATACTTCTGCCTGCAAGTTTATGAAAGGTGCTGTTTGAAAATTTGGTGCAATTTCCCTTTAAATGATGTGACTTTAATGGTAACAGGCTCTTCTCACCTGAGCAGGTGTGGATGGAGGCAGGCGCTCAGGTCTTCTTCTCATACAGCGTCGCCACTGGATCTCTCACGGTGCTGGGAAGCTACAACAAGTACAACAACAACTGCTACAGGTAGGCCACGCCCTCCTCAGCCACACCCTCCAGCAGGTTATACACCCACATCCATACAGCCTGAGTTGGAAGTTCTGTGATGGATGAGGAGAGACCTGTTCTTATCAGAAAGTCTGTGTGTTTTTATTAGGTAAAGATGGTTCCTGATCAGCTTCGTAAGGTGCATGCATGTTTAGACTGGAGGGAAGAAGACTCCAGAGCAGCTTTTCTGACCATTAGACCCTGAAGAGGAATTTTCTTTAGAGAAACAGAGAGCTTGTCAGCTGTAACCGCTGTTTTTGTGTGTGTGTGTGTGTGTGTGTGTGTGTGTTAGGGACTCGCTTTGGCTGTGTGCGTTGAATAGCTGTACAAGTGTGGTCGCCGGATTCGCCGTGTTCTCAGTTCTTGGTTTTATGGCTCATCAGCAAAATGCAGCAGTGGAAGATGTAGCAGAGTCAGGTACACACACACACACACAGATACACACTAACATACACACAACTACAAACACACTTAAACACACATGTTGAAGTTTAATTGTGTGGCCCCATTTTTATACACAAAAAATGCACAAAAGGTCATTCAACTTACAGAAATAGAATACCGATAAAATAGAACAAAATCATGGAGGAAATAAAGGAATATATATTACTAGAAGAAGTTTAAAGTGTGATGGAAGTGCAGGTGGACAAGAACAGAGAAAAGAATTTAACGGCTTTTTAGAGCTACGGTCGGTTACGGTTTAGTGGATAAACGCCATTTAAGCAAGTTTAGTTTCAGATCTTTTCTCCACGAGCTGAGTAACTCCTGCAAATCCCACAAGATTTATAAACTTCAGACATATCAGAGATGAGTTTAGGACCCAAACCATTGAGTTGTAATGTTAAAGAAATTAGAAGCTTTTAACAATAATCTGACATGTTTAAAAAAAAACAATTTAAATTCAATTGAATGAATAATGGACTGTATTTAGTGTGAGTGTGTGTACATCCTGGTTTAACGTTTATAGCTTATCCTCAGGCTGTGTGTATCTGATGGTGTGTGTGTGTAGGTCCTGGTTTAGCATTTATAGCATATCCTCAGGCGGTGGCTCTGATGCCTTTACCTCAACTGTGGGCTGTTTCTTTCTTCATCATGATCATCTTACTGGGCCTGGATACACAGGTACACACACGCACACACATCCCGTCAGATACGTTCACTATCAGACATCCTTTTTGGTCCTGAGTTATGTTCTTTGTCCTCAGTTTGTTGCCATGGAGGTGGTGATCACCTCTGTGACGGACGTGTTTCCGGCGATACTCCGCAAAACTGGGAGGAGGGAACTGTTCCTCCTCCTCTTCTGCGTCTTCTGTTTCTTCTGCCAGATAGTCATGGTCACTGAGGTATACACACACACACACACACCTCTCTCTCTCTCTCTCATGTACACAGACATACACACATCAGAGCTGTGTGTAATGTGTACTGGGGAGCTCGATCATTTATAAACCTCAGTAAGAAAGAACAGTTTCTTCAAATATTTTAGTCCATACACTTCATCCACTTTACCTTTACCTGTAGCTTTTACTGTTTGACCAGGATGTCAAACAGTAAAAGACCACTAGATGGCGAACAAGAGATGACACTTTAAACTACGGTACAAAATTGGTTAGAGGGGGCCCCCCCAGTGGATCGCCTCTGGGTGGGCGGTTCAGCTGTTGGAACATTTTTTTAGGATGGCAGCCTGATATTGTCATGGATCAGCAGCATGCCTGCTGAGAGGACTCTCCTGACATCTCTTGGAAGGGTATATTGGCACTGAGCCACACAAGTGTTCCACGAGACTGGTCACAACATGCCCAGACTTGTTTCAACATGCTGGCTACTCGTTCAAACTCCAGTAGATAAACTGGACACACCTCATAGATTCTGGACCAGCGCCACAGTGAAAACTAGATGCGTCTCTCCCAGCCCACGTTCCTGTTATTTTTATTTACCTCCACGCATCTTCCGTTTATTTACTGTAGTGTTTGTGTAGCATGCCCAAGCCAACAAAACAGTCCAAGACTTAAGATGGCACCGGTCCCGACGAGGCTGGTTCTAGCAGCGAGCTAGCTGTTAGCCGAGAAAGCTCTCCACCTGTTTTGCCCCAAGACGCGCTGCTTAAACACATCTCCAACGTGGTTGCAGAGGAAGGTCGGCGCATGCAAAAATTGTGAAGTGATTCTTTTAACAAACTGGAGTCTGGGTTGAACACAAAGGTGGATAGCATTATCAAACTTATCGAGGAGGTTGCTGCTGTAATCAACTTCCTCTCGTCTCGACAAGCAGAAGCGGAAACTCGTATCTCCGGCCTGGAGGATGATGTTGCTCCGCTAAAAGAGAAACTGGCTACACTCAAGCAGCTGAACATGGTACTGGCAGACAAGGTTACAGACCTGGAGGGCCGCTCCAGACGGGACAATATCAGAATCCTGAACCTCAAGGAGTCAGTTGAAGGAGGTGACCTCATACAATTTTTTGAAGCCTTCATCCCTTAACTACAATTGCAATTGACCATGCACAACGAATGGCTACGGCTTCGCTGGGTGACCGCCCTCGCCCTGTCATTATTAAGATTAATCGCTCCAGGGATGTTGCCAAAATATTGTCCTCGGCTAGATGCAAGGGTCAACTATCATACGAGGGTCAGCTTCTCCGTGTTACTCCCGACATTTCACCTACAGTTCGTGCCACGAGATGAGCTTTTAACCCGATCTGCTGAACTCATTAAAAAAGGCATTTGTTTCCAAATGAACTTCCCAGCCGTATTGGTCTTTAAGGTGGACGACGTGCCCTTTTATTAAGGGATTGCTGTTTCATAAAAGTACAGTTTATACCGTTATATTCCGTCTTTTGTATAACTTGATGGGTGGCCAGTAAAAATGGCATGGGAGAGCTAAACAATGTACATATCAGTTCCTACCGAGAAGCCAGTGTTATTCGAGTTAAGCTAGGGTAACTTTTAGTATTTTTGAAATATCTTTTACCTCCTAGTTCTCAGCTGTGTTTTTCAGGGGTTGTAGACATGGGCACGCCCTATCCTATCCTTGTTTTGCTTTTATGTAGTTTCAATATTAGTTTTTTTAAGCCCGACCAGATATTTAAATCTCCTTTTCTCCTCCATCTTTCATACTCTTCCTTGCAATGTATGCTAGCTATTTTCTCCAGTTCACCGCATTGTTTAACCTTCTTTCATTCAGAAAATGGCTGATGGTGTCAATTTGAACGTTCTTAGTCTTAATGTTAGGGGTTTGAATAGCCCAGTGAAACGGGTCACCACCTTGGACTTTCTTCGGAAGAAAAAAATAAGTGTAGCCTTCTTGCAGGAAACTCATTTGGTCCAAAGGGACACCAATCGAATGGCGAATCGATTCTTTTGTGTTGTGGCTTGCTCCTCGGCTTCGAATAAATCTAAGCTGGTGGCAGTTCTGTGTCACCGAAGCTTGCGCTTTAAATTATTGGACTCCTGGGCGGATGGCCGGGGTAGAACAGCAGTTGCTAAAGTTAATATAGAAAACAGAGATATTGCTTTAATTTCAATTTATGCCCCCAATTCTTTTGAATAGGATTTTTTAAATCGATTACTAAGGTACTTGTAGAGTTATCTGGTTTTAAATTAATTGTTGGCACTGATTTTAATGCCGTGGTTAATCTTCTAGTTGACAGATTGGGTGTTTCTGAGAGTATAGAACAGAAGTGTGCCTCTGAAGCCTTGCGCTCCTGGATAAGTGACACTGGAGTGGTGGACCTGTGGCGAATGTTAAATCCTGGGGTCAGTGATTTTAGCCATATGTCATCTAGACACAAATCTTTTTCCTGTATTGAGTTTATTTTTTTACCTAGGACCTTGTACCATAGTATTGCGAAGGCGAATTTATTGCCATTGGCATTCTCAGACCATAAAGCGGTGATCACCTCTGTGTTGGTAAATTCTTGTCAAGCTAAGGCGTCTAGGTGGCGCTTCAACACTACACTTCTCCGTGATGAACCTTTCAGAGTCAAATTCTCAAAGCAACTTATAGATTTTGTTGATATAAACAAAGGTTCAGTTGAGGATCCTAGGATTCTTTGGGATTCCATTAAGAGGTTTATTCCATTAAGGGGTTTTTATTTATTTACTGTGTCTTACGCTTCAAATGTAAAGAAAATTCGCGCTTCTAAATTAAACAAACTACAAATTTTCTAAATTAAACAAACTACAAAATTATGATGAGACCATTAAGCTTCAGCTAGATCTTGTGAAAAAAGAGATAAACTTAGTGAGCCCACGCAGGTTAAAGCAACTTTTCTCAGCTTTTATGCAGTTATTTAGTTCAGAGGTATCTTACAGTCAAGACAATAATGACAATTTCTTGAATAATTTACAACTTCCTATGCTATCTGAAGAAGATTATTTAAAGTTAGATATTCCAATCACTTTAAAATGAGCTCAAGGAAGACATGTGTAGTGGTGAATCTCCTGGATTGGATGGGATTCCTCCAGAATTTTGGGAAATCCTTGGTCCTCTACTTTTTGATATGATTAAATTTGCTGGTGAAAAAGGATCCTTTTCTAGAGATGTGAACATCTAATTATTTCCCTTTTACTCAAAAAAGATAAGGATCCTTATGATTGCTCTAGCTATAGACCCTCTTAAATGCCGATTTGAAAATCTATGCCAAGTTGCTAGCTCAAAGGCTACAACCCTTAATGACCAAACTTGTTCATTGTGATCAAACAGGCTTCATTAGATCTAGGCTCGCTTCAGGCGTTTGCTCCATATTATTCCTTCTGCAGTTCTCTCCTTGGTTGCCATGAAAGCGTTTGATCGGTTGGAGTGGCCATATTTGTGGTCTGTGTTGAAGAGGCTGTCTTTGGGATCCTCCTACATTCGTATGATCAGGGTGTTGTATGCTAATCCAACGGCCATGGTACTGATGGGCAGAACCTGGTCACCATTGTTTGATATAGCCTGGGGTTCACGACAGGGATGTCCGCTAAGTCTATTTATTTTCACACTCTGTCTTGAGCCTCTTGCGCAGGCAATCTGTACAGATAAGAACATAACCCCAATTACTATGTACAGAACCAGTCATCATATTTCATTATATGCTGACGATGTTTTACTTTATCTAGGTAATCCATTACAGTCCATACCTAACATTCTGAATAGTGAGATCTCTGGTTATAAAATAAATTGGTCCATGGCAGCATTTCTTCCATTGAACACGGGCATCAGGCATACCAGTGGTTAAACAATTCACGTATCTGGGTATCACAATTGGTGCTTCACTACAGTATATTATTAAGACCAACTATAATGGCATTTTCACTAAAATCTCATCTAATCTGGAAGGATGGTCATCACTACCAAACTCTCTTAGATAACGCCTCTCGATAGTCAACACGCACATACTTCCTCGTATTATTTCGAAATTTGTTTGGAATGGCAAGCGGCCACTGAACTCTCCACAATGCAACAAGACAGACTGGATGGTGGTCCCTCGCTTCCTAATTTTAAGTTTTATCATTGGGCTTTTACACTCGTCCTCTCTTGAGCTGGTTTGTCCCGGGTATTGAGGTCTCTTGGCACTCCCTAGAGGAAAATTTGGTTCTCCCCCTGAAATTGAAGGAGGTTCTGTTTGCCAACCTCCCTTTAAATAAGTTTGAACTTCGCTTTGGCCCTATAGTGTCACATGCCTTGTCTGTCTGGAGGGCAGCCGAAAAAGCATGTAGAATCCACTCTAATCTTTAATAACCACGGTCTGCTCATTGACAAGAACCCTATTCGATTCGGGCACTGCAGACAAAGGGATTCATTCATTGGGTGATTTAATTGGTGATGGGGTCTCTATTCTTTTAGTGAACTTTCTATTCGATTCAATTTACAGAGTTCTACCTTTTTCTTTTACCTTCAGTTGAGGGCAGCCATGAAGGCATATGGGTTCCCTTGGATGGCCCCCCTCAAAGATAATCTTTTATGGAAGGCACTTTGTAAAATTCAAGGAACAAGAGGATTAGTCTCCAAATTATATGCTCTTTTTCTAGATAAAGCGTGTACTCCTTTGATATTAGACTCTTCCTGGCGTACGGATATTCCGAACCTTTGCCCTGATTTCCATTGGGATCTTGTATGGTTTATGACCAAGCTTGCTTCCAGGAACCCGGACAATCAACAAATTCATTTTAATTTCATTCACAGGACCTATATTACTCCATGCAAACTATACTGTATGAAGCTTAAACCTGATCCTGATTGCACTTTCTGTCAGACACAAGAAATTGGTACATTTTTCATATGATTTGGGAGTGCCCTGGGGTTGCCAGTTTTTGGAACATGGTTAATGGAAATTTGTCCACCCTTATTAAATGTTTCAGTACCCTTCTCCCCATCTGTTTTTATCTTGAATTACCTATCTGCCATTCAAATCAAATCCCAGACATGAGTGTTTTTAGCTGGTTTGACAGCAGCAAAAAAATTAGTAACAACAAGATGGAAGTCCCCGCATTCCCCTAATAAGAAATGTTGGGTTCTTACTTTTATGAATTGTCTACGGCACGTATTCATGGGGCAAGAGAAGACACCACCAGACTTTGGACTCAAACTCTGGACAGAATTAAAGGCCTACTGGTTTGATGTGAGGAGACTATTCCTGTGCTTTCCTCCCCCCCACACACACATACGCAGTTCTGGTCGGTTGGGCTTTACCCTTTTTGTTTTTTTCCAGTTATTATTTTTGTCTTTTACTTATTT
>JBBMFX010088053.1:0-10053 GCA_037832545.1 Rhabdalestes septentrionalis | reverse complement strand
TGTGTCTTTTATCCTGCTTCCCATCTGCAGATGTACAATAAAACTTTCATATGATTATTTTGAGCAAAGAAAGAGACTCTGTTTGTTCATTTCCGTGAATCTCCAACACCTGGGCGATTATCCCTGGCAAAATGGGCGAATTGCCCTAACAACATCTTAAAACAATATGCAACAAAAGAATAAATAATAACAACAACACAAACCTTCACACCTCAGTCACATGGTTTGTCTTGTCTGTCCACAATATAATAAAAAACTGAACCTGGTACTCAAATACCACCTGCCCAAAATCTCACTTTACTAGAACGGCACCAAATCAATTTGTATTATCTCCTGCCCTGTCTTTGTTACTGTATATAGATTTAGCTAGTATTAGTACATTTTTCTCTTTCTTAAATTTAGTTAATTAATTATTAATTAATTATTTGTAATTTCTAGTTTTATATCTCTTGTCATATTTTGATATTCTTATATATGGGGGGCTTGGGTTGAAACGGAATTTCAATATGCTGAATAATGTGTATATTGTTGTACTGATAATAAATCTTATATTTTAAATATTGTATTAGTTTAAAGTAATCAACTATGTCTTTACTTCTCTTCTGTCTTGAATGATATTTCAGAAATAATGGTCAGGGCATCACAGTCTAAGGCTTGTTTTGTCCTACTCTTGCCCTTTATGCTTACATTTTCTTTTTCCTTGGAATCACACCGTATGCAGCAACTGAGGAAGTTGCATTGTACTGTCAGTATTTAGATCCAACAAAACCTACCCATAATTTGAATTGCAAAGCTGAGTGACAAAGAGAAAAAACAACCGCTAACACTAATGTTGTTTCCCTTTGTGACACATCACTGAAGGTTTTCAGGGGTCTCTGTGCACACAATCCTGAATATCTGTCTATTAGTTGTTTTGCTGTGCTATTTTTGACAAATGGATTCTTTAATTCGAAAGGTGAGTTATTGCTAAATTTGTTTATATACATATAGTTTTATCTCTTCTTGTATCAGGATCAAGAAACTGTAAATTGTAAAAGTAATTCTAGTTTCATGTACAAAAAAACTCCATTACTTTAGGATCATTATTATGTTAAACTATTAAAATAAGGAAATTCCTCTTTGTTGTAATAATATTACACATGTATATAATAGAGTGCAGAATGCAAATGTCATGTTTAATTTTCTAATTGAAAATAAGTACACATCCTTTACAGAGAACATACTTTAATATAGCATTTTCTGTAGATTTCAGTGTACTGGTTTTATTTATCTTGGAAAAAAATAAAAACATTAAAATTTTGGCCAAATTGTTCCCTTGCCTCTTTTTGTGATATCTGTGGCATGGCAAAATAACAAACTCCATATTCAATTTTAACACCCTAAACCTCAGATCATAAGCCATAAGTGTCATCATTACTTCATTATATTCCTTTACATGAACAATGAAGAGGGAATGACCTTTGAAAATCTATTGAAAAAAATGTCAATAATTAAATAAATGTGAATCTTTTTTGTCCATATCAGTGCCATAGGGGTTTCTACAGGATTCCTACAATTGTTAGAATACTAGTACGGTACTGCACAATTATAAGTACCTCTATTATAACCAAAAATAAAAACAGTGGAGTCTTAAACCCCATAAGCTTAGACCTGGTGCTACCCATAGTTCTTTAAGAAAATATAAAGTAGTGTGTTCTCTGCAGAAAGTGTGTACGTATTTTCCCTTGGAACATGCAAACTTTGCTCTTGATTGTGTAGTGCTCAGTTCAGTATTATTGTACTACTGATTTTAACTCTTTAATAATGTTAAGCATTGATTTAAATTTTAAATACTAAATAACCATTAGAAGTAGAAATTATTGTACAGGTTTCACACAGGGCTGGAAACTTATTAAATACATTCACCATGTCTAAATATATTTTTTGTCTAAGTACACATTAAATTCACATTTGTTTGTCATAAGCTATGAGACTCTTTCCGTTTATTGTTTTCTCAGTGTTTATAATGTAATTTACCTTATGAATTTGGTTAATATATTATAACTGAGAACACATAATGATCTCTCGCATATTAAAAATTAGCTTTGAGTTTATGTTGAAATTCAGATTTTCTGCCATTATATGCTTGATAGTCCAGAACTGTTGAGCCAGCCTACATTATTTCTGGCAATAAATGTTAATAACATATCAGAAATGCAGAAGCTCTGGATACTTGGATATTTACTGGACTAGTCATGGTATAAATTGGGTATTTAAATGAAATGTCCGTCTGAACATCTGAGTAATTAATTTTTTTGTCCTGTTTGTTTCAGTTTGAATAAAAAAAAATGGAGGTGCAAATTATCACAATGATTCTCTTTTTATTGATTCTTGGACAACACATAAGTGCAGCAGGTAATAGAACCCAATCATTCTGTTTGTCTGTCTGCCAATATATCTATCTTTTAAAAATCAGCCTACTGGTCCAAATACAGAGTAAGAAGATCCCACAAATTAAAAGTGCATCACAGAATTTAATATAAAAGGGTATGAAATCATGCAATTCAATATATAATTGATACTTTTAATTGGAAAAAGCTCTGCCCCACCCAGAAATATGTTCTGTTCATTCAAAGAAAATGTTCTGCATATTTAGGGTTTACACTGTAAAAATAGGTCTAATGTACTTGAAACTGTGGATAGCAATAATTGTTCCTTGAACCATAATAGTAAATCGGTCTGTCCTAGAGTAACATCAAACCTTTTTTGAATTCCATGAGAAGACTTGATCTGTGGAAAAAGTTAAAAGTTGCCTTGGGTCTCGCTCAACCAATTCAATCCATGAATTCCTATTTGACTGCAGTTCTTTCAGATTAGCTTTTCTTCCTTCAAGTCCCCTTTCTTTTTTATAGGTACTCAGTCTAAGGATAATGTATCATCGACAGCAGGATGCAACAGCAGTAAAAAAAAACAAACATCCTCCAATGATAGACATCCTTGCCACTCAGGTAAATCCCACCCTGAGTGACACTGTTATAAAGCAGGTGGTTCATGCACAAAATTGCATAAAACGCGAGAATTCTCACAGTACCGAGATTAATGGGTCAAGTCAATGTTAATGAAAATAAAGACCCAGCAATGAGTCAGAGCGTGAACCACGGCTATGACGGTCCATCCATAGGTGCAGATAATGCCAACTATAAAGGTCCAGCCACAGGTGCAGCGGATGCCAGTTGATTGTGGGAGGGTGGCAGCCTTTGTCATCTTCTTCTTCTCCCCTTGCTGGTCATTAAGGCCAGCTCAGGCCCAGGCCGGCCTCTTACACAAAATCAGTCCTTAAAAAGTGCTTGAGAGAGGATGACTAGCTCCCCTAGTGCTAAGAAGAGTGAACATACAAGTATAAATCCACAATTTATATTAAATACACATCAGATTTTACGTTTGTTTTGTTGCACAAAATAATTTTAAGCAATGTGACTTTGTCATACAAACAAACAAACCAACACAAACATGAACTACACACGGTGATATTATTAACCAACTACCTGCAAATCGTATTTTTACTGACAAAGAATAGGAAAACACTGGACACAATGAACATTCATTTTGCATATTCAATTTTGCTAGGAATTTACAAATTATATAATTAATAAAAGGAGAGAAATTGTAAAACCCATGCCCTTTAAAGGGAGATCACTCAGCAGAGCAGTTGACTGATTGAAGCTGATTTAAACATTAAGAATTATCATTACAAAGCATGGTCTGTATTCTTTAAATGAATTGAAAAGGATCCCATTTTAAAAATGAAGATATTCCTTTAGATCTTTCACGACAATCTGTGTCTGTATGTTTCTTCTGTCTCTGTCAGACAACTGTACCTGTTCACAGAAGGACTGCGATATCCAGAGTAAGTATTTTCCCACAGTCCACTATTCAAGAAGTTCGCTGTCTTTATGAGAAACCATAACTGAAACCATAACTAAAACAAATACACGAGATGTAACTATTCTGAATTATGAATAAAAACACAAATTTCCGTCCTTTTCATTAAGGTTACTACACTCTTTTCTCTTAATACAGCCTGTGCATGCTGTATACATTCAAATTTTAAGTAATATTTTTAAACCAAACCCTTCCAATGCACTGCATTTTACTTAATTTGTGATTGTCATCTCAAATGATTTGGTCTGCTATAGAATATACAGAACTTTGTCACTGATGCAAATGTTTGACCTTCATGCAGATAAATTAAATTTACACAACAACTCGTGCAAAGTCAAAGAGAAAGTTTGTGTTTGTTTTGCACAACTATTTATGAGAGGAGTGTATGACACCTTGGGCAATGGAAGTGACATAAGCACAGTGATGAGGTAAGGACACTTTAACCACATTATGCTGTAGCACTGTACTCTTAAGTGCACTCATGATGACACTTTCTATTTAACAAACACTTGGCAACCTAAAATCTTTTCCTTTTTCATATTAAACTATACTGAAACTATACTAAGACTAGATTAAAAAATGTGAGAGCACAAAACTAAAGACACACGTAAACAAGGCTCTAGATTCTACAGAGAATAGCACTTTGTGGAAGACACTTAACCATATAAACAACACTAAACAGGTGAATACCATGACATTACAGAAATTATATGAGAAATATGAGTGTTGACTTGGCCTCCAAATTCTATTGTTCTCAATCTATTTAAGCATATGTGTGAAGTGCTGAACAAACTAGTCCAATGTATGGAAAACCAACCAAAGTCAACATGAATCTCAAACATAAATATTAAAGTAGCCCCTCACAGTGGAAATCTTTTTCATATTTGACCCATTCACTGAGTGATGCAGTGGCCAGCCACCAATAGGTGGCACGCAGGGAGCACTGTGTGGGGATTGTACCTTGCTCAAGGTTACCACAGTGGTGAGACTAGCAGTCCTGGGATTAGAACCCACAACATTCTGCCTAGCCTATAGGCCACCAGCTGCCTCTGTCTATTATATACAAACATACAGAGAGACAAAATGGCAAAGTGTTCACATGAAGATTGTATGAAGAGGCACATCGCAATATGAACATTCAGGATAGTGTATATAAAAAACGTAAGTAGGCGGTATGGCAGTAAAATTAAACCACCTCATTACTCAAGAAATCATTAAAAGATGTGATGGCCAAACATGTCCTAAACACATGGGCATCACTTGTATTTCATGATATTTTGTCAGCTTACAAGATCTGGTGCTAATGTCTTGGTATAGATACTATAGTCAGAAAACTTGGGCCCCATGAAAGATTAGAATTTTGGGCAAAATTATTGTTAAGATAATATTACTAGCCTCTAACAGGGCCCCATTTTAGTGTAGGGCCCCTAGAATTGTTCTAACCTTTCCCTCCCTTTTTATTTTTACAAATAGCATTTCAGTAATTATATGAATATTACTTATACATGTAAAACCTACTACCAATAATGGAGATCATGACAAAATATTTGAAAGTGGTCCATAATGTACTAACCCTTTCATTTGAAAAGAACTTCCTTACATACACCTACCCTAGACATTCATATTATTTTTTGTGTCCATTTTGAAGACAATATCATTTTTTACGGAGAAGTTTTAGGATTTTCCCACACTATCTATTCATCAATCCCACCCACCAAGAATGCATGTTGCACATATTTACATTAACGAACAGCTCTAAAGGCAGCTAATAGTTTTGTTTAGTATTTCTACTCCTAATACAATAAAACAATGCTCTTTCTAAAAATAAAAACATGCTCTTTCAAAAAATAATACCCATATAACACTGCACAGATGGGGTTGGCAATTTCTACACAAAATTTCCATTCTAAGACTCTGGTTTAATCAAAGCTCATTAGTAAAACTGGACCTCCATCCTCACATGTTTCTGTAAAGGAAGTTTTTTACATTGCTATGTTCTAATATTTCTTTTTTTAGGACAATATCTGAAATGATCAGCAAATGTAAAAAATATGACACACTTTATGTGCTCTTTCATACAGGTCTATTAAGAACTTGGAGGCGGCTCTTGAACACACCAATATTTTAGAGTCTGTATCCCTGAGAGAAGGAAATGTCACTGCACACCTTTACAAAGCACATAAACACTCTGGGAATCTTACAATTTATGCCAGTGATAACTGGGTAAAATACATTTTGCTTTAAACAATTAAAATGTGGATGTAATTGCATTTTTATTAGTACAAACCTTAACTGCAGCCAATTAATTATTTACATACCAACTTCTCCAGTTGGGCACTCATCCATAATAGTATCAATGCCAAGTTCACACTTATAAGTGGTCAATAAGTAAAAATCTCTCCAGTAAAATTAAACTATTCAGTTACTAAGAAGACCATGCTCCTGCTAACTGAGCAGAAACGCCAATCCAGTGACCCTATGCATTTGCAAGCAGTTTAGAGGGCTTAAGGGAACAAAAGAACATGTTAAACCATATTGTTATGTAAAATACATATATTTTGTTTCAGAGAAAATTTTGTGTAGTTTATATTCTAACCATTATACGCTACGATACAGAAATGTACAACTTCTGGTTTAGCAAGATATCACTGCATCTAATTTGGTTGGTAAAAATATCCACCAGCTCTATTCCTAAGCTGTGTAGGACCTCACCGAAACTGACACTGGGAAATATCCATGTTGTCATGTCTAGACAAGGCATGTTCAGGTATGAGGCACAAATGCAGACTTTCATAGATGGGTTTTCTCCATTTATTTACCAAAGACAAAAACAAAACAAGGCACGGTGGCCAAAAGAAAAGGCTGAAATGCAAATCAACGCAAGGGTTTTCATTAGGGTAAAAGCACAAAGGATAGCTCAACACAAGCACTTTAAATACCCAGAACCGAAATTAAAACACCCGATACATATTTTGCCTCACCCCTGGGAGCTGAGACTCAGAAATGAATCCACACCCAGTGTCGAATTCAAAATCCGCAAACCAAATTCAAACACCTAACGTCACTGTCTCCAGGCCAGACACGTGAATTATCACACAAATTAACCAAAGAGATACAGTAGGCAAAGCGATAGAAACCTTAACTACAGTACATCAGTGAGTACCTGTGGTTTTAGCCTTTCAATAAAATCATTGGCTAGGGCTTCTAAGACTATATTTCTCTGATAGATAATTAGACCAGTGAGTAATTTGTCAGCACAAACTAGCACACTGAACATTACAGTATAGTCTATTCTGTACAAGGTCAGTTCCGTATATTTGCACACTACAGATCTTGTTTAAACTTTTAACACTTCTGTTTCTCTAAATATATTTTTTCTACATATTCTTTATTACCTAGATTTAGCCTTTGCTTTTCTCTTGAATTTATTGTAACTATACTGCACGATCTCATAGACATTTCAGGGGCATGTTTCAACACACAGTGTACTTGTACAACTGTGTATGTGACAAATAAAGAATCTGGAATCTTTAATCTTCACTCATGTAGCTGCTAGAAATTAGTCATTAGTCATCTGAGTTTACACAAATGGGCAAAAAATCCATTCCTTGTGTATGTCTCGGACTAATTTTCACTTTTTTACATTTCAGAAAAATAAATCGGGCTCACTTACGTTTTATCACTGAGCGCATCCTAAGATTTCAAGCCCTTATGTTGGAAATATATATTGATTCAAGAGAAAATATTCCAAGAATTCTATGGCATAGTTTAGGCCAAATAACCCTCACATTATGTACCTCTACCAGTTTAACAGTTCTTTTCTATGCCAATTAATCGGTGATTCTCTGAGCATTCTTCACGTTCAATCTTGTTTACAAATAAAGTTCTTCAAGAATGTGAAGAAAACTTTATTAAATAAAAACTGATACATTTTAATGATTGCAGTAGTGCATTCGTAACAGTTGGGTTTTTTTGGTTTACAGGAAAATGCCTCACAGGTGAACAATACAGTGCAGGTCTTCCTTCCAGCGAACCTTGTAGAAGAATCTGAGAACGCAACGATTGTGTTCTGTATGATAAATTCACCTGAACAATTTAAGGTGCAACTTAGTAATTCCTTCTTTATCCTAACGTGTTACCCTCTTGCGCCTGTGAATCCAACATGAAATTGTTGCTTTTGCCAAGAAATTATGCAGATTTACAGCAAATTCTGCAAAAAATATTTAACTTCAGAAAAAGTCATTTTCAATTGCAAATCTTTCTACACAATAACTACATCCAGTTACACCCTAATACTTAAAGCAACTCTTCAGCTTATATCAATTAATGCATAAAAAATAAAGTTTGATTGGCATCGTAATTTTTGCTCATCCATCTGTGTGTTGATTATATTTTCCACGTAAGAAAAGTGAATATCTAAAGTGCAGGTTTCAAAGTGGTGAAAGACTTGTCTAGAAATATACTCCACTATAAAAAATGTTGCATTATATTTTCATATTTATTGTTCATTTTAAGTGCTGTGTTCATTACAGCCTAAGCTGTCTCCTCTTATATTTACAGAATGTTTTTGATGGCCGAATTATTGGTGTGAGCATCAGTGAAAAAAATGTCTCAGGTCTGGAGTCTCCTGTGGTGATTTCAGTGCATGTGAGACCGGTTGTGAGTGCATTTTATTTTTCATCCTATAGTGCACCCAGTTTTAATATGAAACTGCTCCATTTCTAATGACATTTTCAAAAAACAATTCCCTTACAGGCAAACACAGAGCCAAAGTGTGTATTTTACAACTATACCTCCTTACGTAAGTGGATTTACTGAGACTGATGTACATTTGAATATTTTTTTCATTTACTTTCTCACAGACTTGACAAACAGCAATTACATAATAGTCAACATAGTCCTGGTGATAATTTTAGAACAATGAAGTAAAGGAAAGAATTCATCTTAGTATTTTTAGAGCAGATTTAAAGACCAAATAATTATTAACAAATTTACCAAAAGTAAATTTGGCCTCATACTTTACCTTATAACTGACTTTAGTGGAACATCTGGCAGCCCAGTGGGTTCAATTCCAAAGACTGCTAGTAGCCCCACTGAGATACTATTGAGGAATGTACCATCCACACACACCATGTGATGTGTTCCTGGCTGCCTGCTGCTTCACTTGGTGGATAAACATAGAGGAGTTTTGTGCTGTTGACACTGTATACTGTGGTGTGTTTACATATGACAGAATGGTCATAAGTGGTAGGTTGGTCCTCTCTCTTCCCACATCCAAGCACAATGTCTTTTCCAGTATCGTTATGTCAGCATCAGTTTGACAAGATGTGGTGGGACTTCATGTAATGTGGAGCCTCACAGTGTTAGGTATTTTGTATGATTAAGGGTCTCCTAGCTGGAAGGTGCAAATGGACATCACTGTTTGAATTGAATGCAAGGTCACTTTAAATCAGTGGTTGTTTTATGATTTTATTTGTGTCATTTAATAACTTAGGGAGATGGTAAAGTACTATAACATACAGTATATCTTCATGTGTGTGCGGGGAGGTGTGTGGATGGGTAGGATACTTGCCTCTGGACCATGAGGTCCTCTGTTCGAATCCCACCTCCAGTACCCCCACTGGGTCCCTTAACCCCAAGTTGCTTCAGAGAGACTGCCCTGGAATGGAAGTTGCTTTGGATTATTCCATCTGCTAAATGCTGTGTGTGCATGCTTGAAAGTGAGCAGCTTTAAAATTCAAAGGGCCGGCCAGATTTAAACAGTAATTATTTCCTAATGTACAGTTTTTAAGAATACCTTCATTTTTACATTCACATTTTCCTCCAACAGAACATGAAGACAGTGGTTGTAGAACAGAATGGAATAAAAGCTGGGTTTCCTGCTCTTGTAATCATCTAACCTACTTTGCGGTATTAATGGTAAAACATTTATTTCAGACACACGATGGAATTTCAGTAAAAACAATGATGGTGTAAAGGAAATTGCAGATAAACCTTCTGATTATATAATTTTAGGTACAATCCAATGATACTAAGAATCTGGACCAAGTTATTCTGTCCTATATTAGTCAGATCGGGTCTGGTTTGTCTTTGCTGTCCCTGGTGGTCATTGTCGTCCTCTACTTTATAAAG
>JBBMFX010088023.1:0-10054 GCA_037832545.1 Rhabdalestes septentrionalis | reverse complement strand
ATACACACATATAATATTAACATGTCCCTTAAGTATGTCCTTGCAATGTAAAAAAAACTATATATATATATTCACATGTTAACGCATTATATACTTTACACCAACAATTATTTCATCGCACATGACCACAGGTTTATTGCGCTTGCAGCACTCTATGTATTGGCTGGGATCAAATATTATATGGACAAAAGTAATGGGACACCTGACCATTACACCAGCAAGGAATTTAATGACACTGCATTCAGATGCATACACTTTCATTTGGACTTGGTCCCCTTTTACAGCTACCATAATGGTTCCGCATATTTTTCTATAACAAACTAGATAAAAGATGAATGCCCTGCAGGGGCATTGGTTTTGGTTTTTGGTTTTGTATTTAATTTGTTTAATGTTTAAGTTCAGATTTACAAGACATATTTGAAGTGTAGATGTGTAACTGTTATTAAAGGGAACACTGCTGTTTAAATGCTCTTTTTTTTATGTTTGCAAATCAAATGTTTTTGCACTTTTGTTCATATAACAGTGCTTCTACAAACGAAAGTGCACAATACACAACTATGGAATCAATTATTAAAATTTCCATATAACAATGTGATTAATCACAATTGCGGGAAATTACTTGAATAACTTTCCAATATGTACTCATATACAGACATATAGATATATAGATAGATAGATAGATAGATAGATAGATAGATAGATAGATAGATAGATAGATAGATAGATAGATAGATAGATAGATATTATATAATATACATACTTTTATTAGTCTACGTCCCGAATCTGAACAAAAACAAACCTGTGTGTGTGGTGTGTGTGTGTGTGTGTGTGTGTGTGTGTGTGTGTGTGTGTGTGTGTGTGTGCGTAAGGATGAGATCATGGCTGGTGTAATGAAAGCAGAGAAATTTGATCTTACAGTTACGCTGGAGCCGACACAATGCTAATCACTCCAGCACGCTCAAAAAATAAACAGTCACACAGCGCCTGGTGCAAAACGCAGGATTTCTCCAGGAGAAACGGTGCAGCATGTTATGTTCAAACACTCGCGCTCATCAGACATGCACAGCAATACTGACAACATGAATATTTAAAAAGTGCGCTGGCTCTGATGTCAAACAGGCCCCAGGGATGAGAGCTGAAGTACATGTTGCCCTTATCCGAGATGGGAATTTTCTCACAGTTGCGCTCCATTCATGGAAGGAAAAGAACCTGCAAAGCTTTCGTGAGCATAAAAAGTCACATTTTCATACTTTGGGTATGACTTCAGCATTTTTTACTTCAGCACTCATGCATATCATCATGTCATTCTAGAGCAGGATTTAAATAAAGATTTGGTACTTTATAATTTTTCTAAAATTTTAACAATAATACATTTTATTATAAGCACCATTCACAACACTCAAGGACGCCGCACAAATTTACAAAAGTAAGAACAGAAAATAAAAAAACAAATGCAGTAAAAAAATACCACAGAGCATAGAATATTAAATAAATATACAATTTTAAACATGTGAGTCTTGAGATTGGAGTATTTCTAACGTCTGGGGTAAGGAATACCAAAGTTTGGGGGCAGCACAGCAAAATGCCCCTCTCCCGATAGTGACCAGTGGTCTCATTTATAAAACTTTGTGTAGAACTCAAACTGAACGTGTATGTACGACCAAAAGACGAAAATGACGTACGCAAAGGAAAAGTCAGATTTATGAAAACGTGCGCACGCACAACTCCAAGCAAATTCAGCTTTATAAATCGCACCCTACCTGGAATTGTTCACACGTGGATTTGCCGCACATTCCGCCCTCGACACGCCCCCGTTCAATCATACAGGGTAAATGCAAATCACAACATGAATATTTAAACCCCCGATATGAACCTGAAAAAAGCATCATGGCAACCGAAGGGAAAAGTAAGGAGAGAAATTCTCTGAGATCGAAACAGATGTGCTTGTGGCGGAAGTTGAAAACCAAATAAACATTTTGTTTGCTGATCACAGTAGTGGGGTGACAAATAAAAAGAAATTCAACAAAAAGATTGGCAGGTTAGTACAGCTGTAAACGAAATGAGTTCTGCCAACAGGACGGTGCTCGAAATATAAAACTAAAAGTATTTAAAAGTAATCCCAAAAGAAAATTGCCTTTTGATGTTGGCCTGTGCAAGGGAACTTAATGAATCTTGTAATCATTTTAATAATTCCATCCAGAACTACAGGTATTATTGAGCTTAGCAATGTCTTTGATATCCCAGACCTAGAATAAAATTAAACAACTATTATTGTATATCCCAAACAAGCTTTAGAATAAATTAGCTACTTTATTGTTAATAATAACATACCTGTCGGCTAATTCCGGCTGGTAACAGCCAGTCGTCAGTTCCTGTATTTGTACCGGGATTGCGCGGTTCCATCGGGTTCGTCTCTCTAACATTGGACCGCACAAATACAGCACAAAGCTCCAAAAGCACACATCTAGGTAATCTAAATCGGCTTATGAGCCAGTCATCATCATGGGCCAAAAAATTCTCATGGTCCCTGAACACCTTCTAATTCTGACTTTGGCATAATCCTCTAACAATGCAAGCGCTTCCATTATGCTACATTACACACGAATGTGATTGCAGTATTTATGTGTTTTCAGAAATCAGTGATTGTTTCACACGTGCCACCTCTTATACAGTCACGGCCACCACTTATCCATTTACTTTAAAACAGCTGCGGTGCATAGTGTAGATTAAATTAAGAATCGAGTCGATTTATGTATTTTACTTTATATATGTATTCACTATTATAAATATGTGACTGAAAGTGTGAGATTGAATGTATGGTGTAGTACTCACTAGCACAAGAAATTAATATAAATGTACTAATATATTCACCCTCTTGCTGTAATTTTCACTCATACTGTAATAATTGCTCCTTTGCACATTTCCTTAATTTGCAAATGCACAATATTGTCCACGTCTGCACGTCACACTTATTAATTTTATTATTTTATTTAATATACTTTTGTTCTAATATATTTTTATTTAAAAATTAAATTGTCTAACCTAACCTCAGCATTTGTGTGTGGAAAACAAAGAAAGTATTTCATTGCACAAAGAAATGTAATCTTTACTGTACACATGGCTGAAAACATTTTGATTCTTTGAATCTCTTCACCCACGGTCACATTTGTTTCTTTCAAAATGTTCGCACGCATGTGTTAAGAGTTTGCGCACATATACGCACATTCTGCCATCAGGTTTTTTTCTGTAGATCACAACTTGTGCGTAAAAAGAGGCGTGCGCATATTTTGGTCCGTTTTGTGCATTCGCAATGGTTATAAATGAGACCCCAGATGAGCAGAGGGGACACTAAGATGGATAGAAGAAAAAGATCTGAGGGAGCGAGAAGGAGTGGCAATGTGAATAAGTCAGACAGGTATGGAGGAGCAAGCTTATGGATGGCCTTAAATCTATAGAGGAGTATTTTATAACTGACTTGTAATTTTACCAGAAGCCAGTGTTGCTGCTTGCAGAACAGAGGAGATATGATAAGTAGAAGGTCCTTAATATTATCATAAATCTGTACAGTACCTTGCTGCTACCCAGTTGTGCCATTTCTTAATGGTTATAATCTTTATCATTGTGTGCATTATTATCTTATTATCATGAGCCATAGACTTACCATTTAAAATAGCATTAATTCTGTCAGGATCACTTGTTTACTACTGATCTCTATAACATGCAGGAAAATAACCAGTATTGGGAACAAGTCTAAACCATGATTTATGTTAACTAGCAAATCAGCAGTAAGTTATTTATCCATGTGACTAATACCCCAGCCTTTTCAATCCTCGCAAAGTGTATTTTGACTTTTGATCTCTGTGTCTGTGTTTCTGTGTGTTGGTGCAGTTTTAATATAAGCAGTTTTCATCAGAATCAATAATGTTTTCTGATTCTGAAGTAAGTATTTACTTGGTAATGTATTATACACTCCTAAAAGAGAGAGAGAAAGGGATAGAAAGGGACAGAGAATGGTTTCATATCTAAGTATGAAGCACCATTCGCTACTCACAAGCCAAACCAACTGAGATGTAAGGCAGCGGGACGACGTCCTCACTGGAGACGGCGCGAAAGCAGCCGAGCGGAAAAGTTATCGGATGTTCCACTTTGTGGCCCCATGAAATTGACATCAGGTCCCCCTGCCCTGCACCCTCTGCGACCCCCTCTCTGGCAGCAGGAAGACACTTAAAGAAGTGAAGTGGGGGGACAGGAGAAAGATCAGGCAGCAGGCACTGGCTGACTTAACCTCTGTCATCCCCCTGCACCCCCGTGTCAGCCACCAATCAAATAAAGATGAATGAGCTTTATCCAGAGCTGGGGGTCCGGCTCGTTGGGCCCAATTCCATCAGCCCAAGTAACTGTTCATATAGCAGGATTAATAGAGTGTCCGTACTGAAGGGGAAGGGGGGGGGGGGTGGTTCTGCAGCATACAAATGGGTTCCAAGCAGTGGCCATGGGAGACTTATTATGGCTTGACATCACTTGCAGAAAAGATGGGATACAGAGCAAAAAGCCGCCTTTGGCTTCAATGTTTCCCACCTGCAAAGTCTTCGTATTTAAATGCTTTGGGTTTGGAAACATGCTAGCTAGTTTGTTGGAAGTGTTTCAATTTAGAAACAGTACTTTGATTTCAGAGACATGCTTAGCTTTTACCAGCTGCAAGTGCTTTGTAGCCAAAAACATGACCAGTGCTTTGCATTTGAAAAAATTAGCTTGTTTGATAGCTTGGATTCGACTTGGATTTGACGTTAGCTCGCTTATTTGACTGTCTAGATAGCTATAGCTTTGTCTTATTAACTTAACTGGCTAATTAATATGTATTTGAAAACAAGCTTCTTATGTAGCCTCAATGGAAGTGTTGGAAGTTTATTGCAATATAAGACTGGCTAGTTAATTATAGCTAATTTGGGGCAGATTTGTTATGAAGGAACATGATTAGCTTTGAGTTCAGAAACATCATAATCTAGATACCTAGATGTGATTTTGTTTGGTAAAACATTGGCTAGTTAGTTATGTAGATGGAAGTGTTGTTTATTTGGAAATATGACTACCTAGTCAGCTTTGTATTAATTACCATGATTAGCATTTTTTTTTCACCTCTAGTAAGTGCCCTGCATTGAAAATTAGAACAAAACTGTTTATCTCCATTCTTATTCAATTCTTGTCAAAATGTAAAAAATACATTTACCATACTTTAAATAATATACATTTTGATTATTTTTTTAACCCAGCCCCACACGCCTGTCTGTCTGTCTGTCTGTCTCTCTCTCTCTCTGTCCCTCTTTCTATCTCTCTGCATTCCTATCAGAACTGAATTGACGCTGGACAGATTTCAAAGCCTGCTGTAGTCCATCCCGGGACACTAAAGGCCTTTTATGTATGCAGCGCTTACTGGACTGAGATATGTATGGATTTGTATGGCAGAAAAGCTTTATCAGACCACTCTACTAATCACTATATTGTAAATTTGAATCCCAGAAACCCTCTGACAAGCCTAAGCTGCTATTGTTGAACTTTACACCAGCGACATGATCAGTGTAATCCTGTTAATATCAACACTGCACCTTTAGAGCAGCCACAGAAAAGGCTGTATTGTAATTTTGAGATTAGACTGGGCATTTCTGTACACGTTGACCACCCTAAAATTGTAACCCAGCAGCAGGGGGTGTGTGCATGCAATGACCACATTTATTCCGTCCCATCAGGAAATGACCAATCTATGGACTACCCACAAATGCATTCTTTCATAGTGACTGTTTTGATGAAAGACAATCTTAAAACTTTAGCAAGGAATCCTATTCAAATTAATTAAAATTGTGATGAGAAACTCAGTTCTTGTCAGAATGCTTTTCATTTTTAAATGATTAATACAATGTAGTGCAATCCTGGCAACAGTCACACGCCCACCCATCAGATCCTAAAGCTTTAAAGCTTTTAAGACTCTAAAACCAATAGCTTAGCTTAGATAGACTCTATAACTCCTCCCCTTTACATACACAAACATTAGGCCCTTTAACTCCTCCCCCATTACATTACACAACCATCAGACCCTTTGACTCCTCCCCCTTTTACATACAAAAACAATAGACTCTATAACTCCTCCCCCTGTTACATACAAAAACAATAGACTCTATGAATCCTCCCTATGTTACACACCCACCCATCAGACTCTATAACCCCTCCCCAGTCACAGACCCACACATTAGACTATTTAACTCCTCCCCCTTTCCCCAACCCACCATAAGACTCTATAACTCCTCCCCCTGTCACACATACACCCACAAGACTTTACAACTCCACCCCATCACACCCCTCCCCCAATAACACACCCTTCCATCATTCTATAACTCCTCCCCCTGTCACAAAACCATCAGACTCTATAACTCCTCCCCCGTCAAACACCCACACAATAATCTGTGCCACAACCTGCTGCTACTCAGTTGTGCAATTTTGTATTGGGTTTAAATCATTACAATTTTTTGAAATATCACTACAGATGTCAATATTAATGATCTAGTTCAGATCACTATTTCATACAATAACATACTCCTAACCACCATTTGTGTTACTAGTAATTCACTTAACTTGTTAGTTCCTCATCTATATTATTTATATGCCAGCATTTGTGTATATAGCTTAGTGTATTTCGTATTGAGAACATTATGCAGAGTTGTTATTGGCTTTATTTAGACTTCCTCTGGGATCAGTTAAGTTTTCTGATTATGATTGACCACACCTAACCAATACGTTCACCATCATCATCTTCAGTATGAGCATGGACAGATTATGGCATGCTGAACTACTGCAGTAAAGGCTTTGTCTTTTCACTTTAATTGGAAAAAGACAGAGAGGAGAGAGAGAACGAGAGCATTGTCCACTAATAAAGCACCTTCGAATCCAAGCCACAGTTGTAAAAGCAGGCGACAGGAGAATAGTAAGGCTTCTGCATATCCACTCCTCGGACCCTCGAGGGGCTTTAACATATTAAAACACTTCATCTTGCCCTACTTCATGTCAATGAGAGCGTTCGCACGCCCCGGCCTTGATGTCTTGGCAATCCGTTCAAATGTGTTCGCTCATCAGCCCCTGGGAGCAGAACGAGAAGATACAGTTCAACATGTGAGGATCCATAAAATAGAGCAATCACTTTACAGATCATCTATAACAGTGCCGGTGTAATTACACACTGCAAGTTTTTGTTTTTCATAATATTCATATCATTTTCATATAAAAGTAGTGAAGCAATGTACTCCGAACTTCTCTCAGAAAAATAGAATAGAGAATGAATAAAATAATAATAATAACAACAACAAAAATAATATTATACAATAATATTGTGTCCAATAATGTATAAATGTGCTAAGATATAGTATTTAACTATAGTGTTATGTATTATTATAAGGTAAGATGAAGAAAAAGAAACAACGCATTTCATTTTATGTGTTAATGTTAAAAAAATACATCAATATTTTGCCTAGTATTGGAGTACAGACCATATTTTTTGGGACTTTTACCATTGAAATGGTAAACGCTAACTTGAATATATGTAATTTATGTAATATATATAATTAGTCTTTATTGAAAATGCTTCAATATTGATGTTCAGAAGGTGATGAGTGTTAAGGCATAGAATTACTTGTGAGTTGTGAGGCTCTTGCCATCAATATTAAAATAAAAATGCTGATATCATGACGAGCCTAAAGTCCACCAAATCTCTGCTTCTGAGTTCATGGTCTTCCACAGCTTTTGCTTCTTATGTAGAGAATTCAGACGACTGGGTGTGATTCTGTGTTTGGTCCTGATTCTAAAAAATGTGTGGACATGTTCAGAAGCAGCTACTCACTGGTGCCACCATATGGGTGAACTTTTAACAGGACAGAAGAACATCAGAAACAATGTTCACAAACTCTAGTCTGGGCGACTGTGCTCTCAAAGAATTCCTGTTCACATTCATGTTTTGAATTGCCAGAATGATACAAACCCAAAGCAATTAGCTCTGCTAGTTTGGGAAATTCCCTCCAGTCCTAAGAATAAATATCTTCAGTGATGTTTTTTTTTTTTTTTTCGTAAATGAACATAATTAAATATTATGATATATAAAAAAACATCTAGACAATCAAATGATTCTTTTGCATCAAGCACGTATATTTCACTATAAGCAAAAAAGGGTTCTATACAGTATCAAATTAATGTTCTTTGAGCAGAACAATTTTGGTGTTACATAGAAGCAATTGAAATGTTTATAAAGACATATTAGCAAGATATTCCCCATTATGGAGAAGAACCATTTATTAATGCAATTAACCAACAATTTAAAAGGTTCTATTTTAACAGTTTCAACAGTTTCTTAGTAAAAAGAGTTCTTGATACTTAAAGTGGGTTATTTGACTTAGTTGAAACCTTTTCACTGGTATATCGCACCCATTCCTAAAAGGCTCCATAAGGAGCCATATACAAGAGCTTCCCCATCCAAAAGAAGAACTGTTTAACTGATTATCTGAGGTTCTCTGAATTCTGCATGTAAACATTGCCCCAACTAAAAGGTTTAGGTGGAAGATGTATAAAGATTGTAAAGGTTCATACTCACAAATGGTTCTTTATGGAGCCATAATGGGATTTTCTAAAAAACACACTTAAAGAAACCTATGTGATACATTTGTTTGCATGAAGTGGATAAAATGCTAGTAAATAAGAAAAGCTGTTGAATCATTTGGTATTAAATGTAAAATTCTGATATGGTGTTTGTTCCTGATACTAATAAATTAGTGGACAGGTCCAGAAGCAGCTAAGAGCTACTCACTGGTGCCACCATATGGGTGGACTTTTAAGAGGATGGAGGAACATCAGAACCAATGTTCAGAAACTTTAAAGTCTAAAGACCTACACAACACTTTAAAAATCCAGTGCACATATTTTCTCCCTATGTTTGTGCTCCGAAGCTTTGTTCATTTTGCGTTGAAGCTAAAAAGAAATGCGGAAAATGACATTGCTTAGCTTGATAAGTCTTCTGTCTCAGAAACAACAGACGCTAGACAATTGTAGATGACTTAACTTACTGACCTGGTTTAAAACATGATTTTTATTCTATTTAATGGGGTACAAGCTTCCATAACCTGTTAGATACATTATCCTCCATTAAATTTAGCCTCATTTTATAACTAAAGAAGCAAACTTCAGACATCAAACTTGGGCGCACAATTACCTATTGTGTAAACAAGTGGGTGATTCAGACAGTTTTAAGAACTGTCCCTTTAAAAGCTAAGACAATATGATTTCAGAACTGAATCAAGTCCACTGTTGCTTGCTGCTGACCGAACCCTCCCATTAGCAACCCGCCCCCCCTAACCCCACCCCACCAACATCCCCAGGCCCCTCGCATTAATGAGCTCGATAAATAAAGCGCCACACCACCCGTTCACCGAGCGCATTCATTTTAGCACAAAACATTAATCAATTTAAATGTATGTACTAATGCAGGGGCTGCGATCAATTTGAACTTCTTATGACAATTAACACAGCTTTTTCCGCGACTCTGAAACGCGCTGACCCATCAATTACTGTTTCCATCAAACTAGCACTAATGGAACCACTCTGTTCATCTCTCTCTCTCTTTCTCTCGCACAGGCTTACTGGCCGCTCAGACGCCCGATGGCTGTATCATAACCCTGTATCCCTCTTTCCTCAAAGCCATACTGGTTTAGTACCCCACATTCACCACAGACAGGCCTCGGTCGCTGCTCCTCAGGTTGTACTGTCTCCAGCCCCTGACCCTGATTTCAGGGGGGCTAGTGAGTGTTAGGACCATCTCTAAGTGTGCCCTGCTTGATTGTGCTGCTTCCCAAGCAGACAAAGCTCTGAGCCTCCTCTCCCTACCAGAGCAAAGGTGACAGGACTGCAGTAATTAAAAATAAAAAAGGACAAGAAGGGAGGTGCTTCTTCGCTGAGAGAGAGAGAGAGAGAGAGAGAGAGAGAGAGAGAGAGAGAGAGAGAGAGAGAGAGAGAGAGAGAGAGAGAG
>JBBMFX010087992.1:0-10055 GCA_037832545.1 Rhabdalestes septentrionalis | reverse complement strand
GCCTCGCCACACCCCTTCTTTCCAGTGTCCCGCCCCACCCAGCGCATTGTCATCTGCTGTAATCACAGCGCAGATTTCTGGCGGAAAAATGCACGATGCACTCGCACAATACAGCAATGGTGGGTTGCGCCAGTGACGAAAGCACGTTGCGCCGTGTGCATTATCGGGCCCATTGTCTTCCAAATCAAAGTTTAGAGGCTACATGAATCCTTAGAAGTCGCCACTCGTGACAAAAGCATGGTGTGATTATATTTCATGCATATAGTTCATCTTAAAAATGGGGAATTATACAAAATAAACATTTACAAATAAATAAAAACAAAAACAGATGTAGTTATGGCCAATTGGAACCTTCTAGGTAAGCTGTATCGCAAAATGAAAATAATACCTCTGTAGTTCTTATGCATGTTCCTCAAATGTTTATTTACCTTCCAGATGGGCCACAAACAGGGGCCCAAGCCTCCGGAAAAAATGTGAAAATAAATCCATAATAATCCATAGCTGATTGTTATTCCTTCTCTGTTGCATACACAGCTCCATTATTTGTCACATTAAACACAGTGACTTTCAGACATCACAAGGTCACTGGAAATAAAGTGGTAAATCAGTGAATCTCTCTAATTCCAAATTAGATCACGTTATAAACACTCTCCCTCACTCTCTCTCTCTCTCTCTCTCTCTCTTGCTCTCTTTCTCTCTCGTGCTCTCTCTCTCTTCTCTCTACCTGTCTCTCCCTCTCTCGCACAGCTGAATTCAGGTTTATTAGCATGACCATATTAAGTTAAAGTATTCCCAAGCCATTTATGTGTGACATTTATACCAATCCATTAATCAATTAAACATTCCAATTAATGTCAGGTTTAAGAATATACAACGTTACTATATAAATTTGGGTTGAAAATGTGTCTGGAGTAATGATACATAACAATTAAGAATGTGTTATTTAATCAGAACAGACATGCAGACCAGTCTAATTTCTTTTTCCTGTCTTAAAACTTGTCAGTTTCAATTGTATTTATGAACCAGGTCGAACTGAGCTGGAATAAATGAATATTCTCACACTATCAGTGTCTTCTTAGAAGAAGTATATTGAATAATGCTGCCTCTGTAATGGCACACTGTGATTGTAAGAGCTAGGAGCTCAATTACGACATTTATGCAGTTCACCTAGATGTCTGTAGCTTGGAAAAGTTGTAACAGACTCATATTTGATCTTGTATCAGAGAGGCATTCAAAAGCCCTGGCAATGTTGAGTAAAGCTGCTGCTCATATTCACAGTCAGTGATGTATCTAGGACTTCCAGAAGGGTTTGTTATTTATGCTGGTTATTTTTCTAACAAGTTAGGACTACACACCAGTACCTGAGGCAAGAGCTTGTTTACTCAATTACAGCAGAGAAAAATATGATTGGGTCTTTTTTGTTTTTTTAGGTGTAGTACTGCATTTCTTACACTGTGTAAACACAAGAATAATTGTATAATTTTTGTTTTTTTACTTTTTCAGACTGCACCAAGACATGAACTGTGTTCCTTAATAGAGATTCTTTTGGAAAAGTTCAACATTTGCATAAATAAAATGTTAAACATTTAAACAGTTAACCATGTGAAAGAAAGTTAACCAAGTAAGGCCTCATTAAAGAAAGCAACTGTTAGTGTATCACTTTTTTTCTGGTTCCCTCAGTCACAATTGGACTGGTTCTCTGTGGAATTAAAAATGAGCAAATGATAAAACTTAATATTTGTTTGGGTCTGAATCCCTTCTAGGGTGGCTGGGGCATGATCTCCCTGCATCTACGGCCCAAGAGATCTCACAGTTCAAAGACATGTGTGAAAGGTGAATTGGTGAAGTTAAATTGCTGGGATGGGCTCAATCCCCATGGTGCTGGTTAGGAAGAGCAGCTCAGATAATGGATCTATTTGCAAATATGTTATTTTAAACAATTTAGAAGTTGATGCTATGTTCATAGAGGAAATATCTCGGTCTCTCTCTCTGTCTCGCTCTGTCAGTTCAGAGCAATTCAGTTCAATTCAGTTCAGTGAGCTTTATTGGCATGACCATGAGCATGTACAATTTTGCAAAGCAGTGAAATGAAAAAAAATTAATTTTAACAAGACAGTAAGACAAAACAGTGATGAAATATTGGATACAAATACAGATACATATAATAATGATATCAATTAACAAGTAAAAATAAACAATAGGTTAATATGGTAGTGTAAACAAGGAGACAGACAGGGCTGTGTGTGTGTGTGTGTATGTGTGTGTTTCTGTCTCTCTTTCTCTCTCTCTGTCTTTCTCTCCCTTCCTTTCTCTCTCTCTCTCTCTCTCTCTCTCTCTCTCTCTCTCTCTCTCTCCCTCTCTCTTTCTTTCTTTCTCTCACTCTCTTTCTCTATCTGTTTCTCCCTTCCTCCCTCTCTCTTTCTCCCTCTCTCTCCCATTTTTCTTTCTCTCCGTCTCTCCCTCTCTCCCTCCCTCTCTTTCTCTCTCTGTCTCTCTATCTCTGCCCCCCCTCCAGATGCTTGGCAGTGTATCTGCATTCCCAACGCTGTTATTCTTTTAGATGTAGCATAATTTAGTGCCTTTGGGTTTTGTTTTGTTTCAGATGCAGACTGCAGCACTAATGCAGTACAATGTGTAGCAGTTGAAGCCAGGCTTTACTGTGTGAGAGGATGCAACCATATTTCATGTGTGAGGGTTTTCAACCTAGTTAATGGTTTTAATGAGTGCATGTACTTACGACTGTGCTTAGATGAAAACATTGTTCATGGCTTTCTTAGAAATTGGGTGAGGAGAGAAAAAAGAAATAAATGGGAAAAGGGACAGGGAGAATGGGAGGAGGATGAAACAGAGGGAGAATGAAAGGTATGTAGGGAGAAAGAGGAAAGTGTGTTACACAAACATACATAAAAAAATATAATATTAGTCAGATGATTTAAATAAATCTAATTGATTACAAGCAAATTACAATCAGATCAATTAATCTGAATAATTGCGCTCATTTTTGTTTTAAAAGCATTTTAAAATGTTAGTGAATTTGGGCATATGAGTCAAAGAATAATCAACATTTGAGATTTTCAATCTGTTTCTGCACTGTTTCTGCACATGCAGTAATGGTCACTGTAATCAAATGTGCTGAGGGAAAAAATGCATCAGCAAGAACAATGATAGAACTAAGTCTGTCTATAAGGTGCAGTTTAAGACAATGTAAATACAAGCACAGGGTGTTCTGATTATGCTGCCTTACTGAAAATGCTACCTTGAAATTTATACTGTTTATACATTCAGTTTAGCACTGAGAAATAGGCAAATAACGTGCACAATACGAGACTAATGTATTTTATTTAAATTAGCCTAAATAGATAGATTGATTTTTTGAGGTGCATTGAGCCAGTTTATACAGTCAGGTTCTAACACTGAGAAATACTACTGTGAAACAGGGTGTCTGGTCCATTTATGCTACCCTGCAGAAAAAAAAACTCCCTTGAAATTTATACCAACATTATGATTATTATAAACTGAATATAATATAATAATTTTTTTTTAATTTTTTTTATTTGTCATCGTTAACAGTGTTATAAACAGACTATAAAATGAATGAACTGTATAAACTTAAAGGGAGCATTTTTCCGTAGGTTACCGTGAATCGATAGACTCGCTACTGTAGCATAGGGCAGCATAAATCAGCAGAATCCAGGTCCAGAGCCTCAATTGTAACAGTAAATCAGGCACCTTCCAAGTAACAGCAAGTTCATATTTATAAATCTGTTTTCTTTTCTTTCTGAACAGGTACCAGTACCTTTTTTATCAGGGAGCAACAGAAGCAGTCGATATGTCCCATAGCCAGTGTTGCTGCTAAAATGAGGTGAAGTGATATTGCACAGAAAAAGAACCTTCCAAATAAGAATAGTTAAAAAACTGTGTTAACACGCGATAAAATAATTGTTGGCATTAATTAAATAATGCGTTAATGAGATGAAAATGTGCCAAGCATTTATATATTGTATGTATATACAGATGAGAGAGAGAGATAAAGAGAGAGAGAGTGAGAGAAAGAAATAGAGATAGAGAGAGAAAAGAGAGAGAGAGAGAGGAAGAGAGAGTACACAGAAGAAGCCGTTTGAGATTGTTATTATTACAGGCACAGACCCAAATGCAGAGCTTAAAGTTGATAGATTTTTTGAGTACAAGGCAGACACATGAGGAGAGTTCAGATTAGGCCAAAAATCACAACTCACAACCCACAAAAGAGAACAGGCAATGTAATCCATAACCATGAAACTGTCAGAGGCAAACAAATCCAAATAATGAGGCAAAAAGACAAAAACATCCAGAAACATAGGGTAAGGGTCAGTAAACAGTCAGGCGGTTAAGAAAGACCAGTGTAATGAATGGAGAGAAGTATAAAGTGCTGGTACATGTTCAAAACCACGTTCGGCAATCAAAGTCACAATCAAATATAGTGAAATGTGATAGCAAACGTAATCCAGAGGCATGAAGGCTAAGTAAACATGTGATTCAAGTGGTAAAAAAAAGTTAAAAATCAAATACCACAATTGTGAGTATCATAGGTAAGGTATAACTTTTAAAGATTAATTCAAAACCAGGTCTCTAACTGCTAGCTCCCCTAGTGATGAGGATGTGAACAGCTTCACTGGATGTCACAAAAGCTTAGCATGCTAGTCAGAACAAACTTTGTAAGGACATGTAATAAACAAAGGTCTATTTAAGAGGGAACTCAGGTTATTATTCAAACTTATTCACTATATTGTTTAATCTGGTAGTCAGAAATCCTTCTGAAACTCTTGAGTTTGTATCTGGAGTGGGTAGTTCAGTTGGGGATGGAGACTCAATTCTGGATCTTAGTCGAGATGTTACAGAGATGATATGACATTAATACTGCAGACTCAGTTTTTGTTTAAACTCACTGAATAAAACACTCACATTCATTACAAGCACACACCTTCTCACAAAACTCAAGGCAAAGTTACATTTATGAGTAACTTTAGTTCTCATAATGAGTCTCTTGGGAATCTTGGAGACTGCATTAGAAACCCATTTTGTTCTGCTCTTTCTGTCCACAGGAACCAGGTACGTAAGTATGAATCAAATAACATGTATTGATCGTTTAGAGAGAGGGGTGTTCACAGACTATAACAAACATCACACTAACTTTGCAGAGGAACAGTATCATTAATGTATTATTACTATGTCTGTATTTTTTAGGGTTGTTTGGAAACAGAGACAAGAAAGGTGAGAGACAAGAACATTGCATTTATAAATCAGCAAGATACTGAAAACAATCTAATGAAGAGGGGGTGCTCGTTTAAATAGAAGTAGGCAAGTAGCAGTGATGTGGTGAACTAAATCAGAACTAGAAATATTATGAACTAAATCAGATCTAGAAATGTATCAATGTGCACTCGCAATATTTTCTTCTCTTGGTATGTTTTCCCCCCCAGTATTCTCAACTGTCAATTTAGTTACAGTCTACAAGGGCAATTAAAATAAACATAGGTAGACATTTATACATTTTGTTGTAATAATCTTAACAAATGATTAATCATTCTAAAATAAAACCATACCTGAAACTGAACACTTCCTTATTTTAACATTGTAGTTCAATATTGTGCTGTAAGGCCCAAGCTACAAGTGTTAAGCTAAAACTAGTCAATCTACATTTTAGGGAAGGCTGAAGCACGGTTGACTGCGGAAGTTTTCATTCCCTGTTCAGTTTTGGTGGTCATTCAATATACAGGGGGTCCTCAAGTTCCAATAGTCTCTGCATACAATGTTTCGAGTTTGCAACGCCCTCCCACTCTGTCTCGACTTACACCTTTAGCCTCATACTTGCAGATTATGTGGGTGATCCAATTTGGTTGCACAGGTCTGAACAATACACAGTAATGCAGCGTATGAGTGAGGGAGATTTCCTTTTCCTTTTTCTGTGGCTTAGTTGTGTGAGGATAGTTGTGGGTCTTAGGCTAGGGTGTTTTTTAACTTAAACCAAAATTCGTGTTACATCACTGTTGAAAAAACAGATCTGTGGCATAACTTGAGGACCCACTGTGATTCCATGAATGTGACACATTATGCTTATTAAAGTGTATGCACAAATTCTAACAGTTTCTTAGTGAGTAGAAGGGGTACATATGCATATCGCTGCATCTTTGGTATCGGATACGTGCCCTATTTCTGGTGATGTTTATTCAAGCTGTACAACACCCTCTAGAAATGTGCCCATGTACCTTTCCAAGTTCATTACTGAGTAGATGTTGCTTCCAGTATTTTCTACCTGCTGTGTGTAATTAGTCTTTCTTCATACTTGTCCTGACCTAGTCAGCCATGGAATTAGCACAGTCAGCTATGACCACGGGCCTCTGGAAGAATAAAGTTCAGGACAGAAAGAATATTAAACCCCCCTAACTCCAAAACAATAATCACAAACCGTGGCCCTAGTTGTAGCGCAGGTCCAAAACAATCCATCCTGATGTTCAAAAGTTTTTATTGTCATTCTTCTCTAAATTAAATGTACTCATTCATTTAAATTTTAGTGTGGTTGCACTGGTTCAGTTTCTGTTGATGTCAGAAAATATAATACTATATGCAGCCTCTTTGAAATTCACTATCCTACAAATTTCTTTTCAGTTCTGGCACATGTGGACCTGTTCACCTCAATATAAAATCTAATCTATTATTGTTCAGCTTCAAGTCAAACAACCCTCTTGGTTTATATTTGAGAGCCATAAATAAGACACACATGCAACAAGATTTTGTTTTTTTAATGAAAATCCTAATAAAATGTAATTAAACATTATAATCATTGAACGTTTCGAATTTGTGCTTGTTCTGTTTGTTTAAAAGCACTGCATGCGGCAAGTAACACAAAAATACAACACAGAAAGTGCTATTTGAAAGCATACATGCCATGAGGGGCTTCTAACAGTCAATGAAAATTTTTCTTTTTTTACACTCTAAAAGGAAAAATAATAATGACAAAGGTGAGAAAATGGTTTGGTCATTTTTGGTAAAAACACAGTGATGGAAGAATAATGAGTGTCAAAGCTAGATTACATCCTGGAAAAGAACTCACAGAGCCCAAAAAAGACCAAACACATATCACACCTTCATTATTTTTTTTTATTCAGTGTGAAAAAAAAAAAAACTAATGAAGTTCAGAAAACTATTTGGTCATTTTTGATTAAACCACAGGGATGGAAGAATAATGAATGACAAAACTAGATAACAACCTGAAAAAGAACTCTACAGAGGCCCTTTCTCTCAAGTATATATGCGCACACATACACACACAAACAGAAACACAAGGGCTGTAGTTGAGGTAATGTAAAGGGCAGTCCTTTTAGAGGTAGTCTTTCGGAGGTTAAGACCTTTTTCCTGGAATTCAGTGTTTTCCCATTGTGACCTTCAGTGCGTGTGGAGAGAAAGGAACATTGTGAAATCACATTAACACAGGATTTACACACACATGTGCACACGCTTCTGGTAAACAAACAGACCCATTAAACAAACACGAACAGCTACCTTGTTGTCTCTATTGATAATGGTAATATTAGCTTAGCCTAATTCTCGCCTCAAAGGGTAACACTGTTTTATACATGAGAATAGATTCATTTGTGTTTGTGTGTGTGTGCGTAAACACACTATGTCTCATCACTGTTTATCTATTGCAAATGTGAGACTTTTGTTTTCTGGCCACACTCTCAGCCGTCCTCTTTCTCTCTACACAGCGGGACTGACAGTCGACATGGCAACGGTGCCATGGTTACGGTGCGGACAGTAGGATTAAAGCTGGAGAAAACCTTGATACGAAATTCTGTTTTCAATGTGGACAGAGAGAGAGAAAGAGAGGGAGGAGATTCATTATTGGCACAGTACTATAACAAACATTACATTTCTTGCTTTAAATGGTTCTTTAAAAGCTTTTACTCTGTTTTTACAGTTTTGGTGATTGGTAATTTTGGAAACATACACACGAGATATCTGAAATGACCCTTTAACTGGTAATGATGCCCCATTGCTGACACAGTTGTTCGGTTGAGCAAAAGTCACCACAGAAATGAACAGAAAATAGAATACACAGCAGTACATGAATCTAAGGTCACCATGACCAACGCCAGGCATCAGCTGTGGACGTCTAAAGCCCAGTTTTGGGCTGCTGAGCAGGAGAATTTTTCTGCACAGGTTTAGAGCTCTGTCCAGTGAATCTGGGATGAGCTGGAGTGGTGTTTGTGATCCAAAGAGGTGTGGGGGGAGTGTAGCTCCCTATTAATACTTCTGATGTTTATATGAATCAGAGCAAATATATACTTTATATATACACAATATGGAGAAAGTTTTGGGACAGGGACTTTAATGGCATTGCTTTCAAACCCACACATAAACTTTAATGTGGAGTTGGTCCCCCTTTTCATGTCCGCCCTCAAAATGTGTCCTCAATGTTGGAAGCATTGCATTGTCCAAAATGTCTTGTTATACTGAATATTAAGATTGGCAACAAGGGGCCTAGCCCAAACCCTGTACAATATCCCTATACTTTTGCATATTGTGGTTGTTGTCTTGTTAACATTCATGTAACCACTATGTAACCAGCTTGAAAATATTTTTTTGCCAGTTAACTTTTTTTTTTCAAGCCATTATCAAAAATGATTAGCTGTCAGTGAAAAATATTATTTCGCCATACACTCACATACAGGTACCCATGATCATGAAATAAGGTAAACTTTAAAGGTTATTGAACATTCATATTACAGTCTGAGTGGATTTTTCCTTCAGAGAAGCAGACAAACTCGGTGGCAAAGCTGCTGTCCGTGGTTCTGAAAACCTTGTTAACTCCTGCTTAGAGATGCAGGGGCTCTCTCTCCCTGCGACTTGTGCTTGACCACTGAGACACCCATGTCAAGTTTATACAGCCTTAAAACTGCTGATCGCTCTCTTTTAAGATGACTACACGTCTCTCTCTCTTTTTCACTCGTTCTCTCTCTCTCTCTCTTGTTCTCTCTCTCTCTCTCACTCTCTCTCTCTCTTTCTTTCTTTCTGCCTCTTTCTCCCTGCCAGACTTGCTGCCTCCATCCATGGGCTGACCTACAGGCAGTGAATTCCTAATGTCCCTCTGCCTTAGCCCTGAGGTCTGCAGGACGAGAGGAGAATATGTAATATCAGAGAGATGTGCAGCTCTGTCTCCGAAGCAGCCCCTCACTCCCCCTGGCTGCCTCCCTCTGAGATATTAAAAGCAGAGGAAAGAGAGAGAGTGAGACTCTTCTCTGCATGCAGAGCATCTGTGCTGCTCTCAGGCTGTTTCAGATGGCCTTTGACGTTTTTGTCTTGTGGTAAGGTCTGTGAGTGGGTAGTGTAGGGCGGCCTTTTACAGGGAACTTTTCTCTGTACAGGATGGAGGGCCTTATTTTATGACATAACTGTGTGTTTGTGTGTGCATATATGTGTGTGTGTCTGTGTCTGTGTGTGTGTGTCTGTGTGTATGTGTTGTGAGAATATTTCCCTCTTGGTCCAAATGCCACAAGAAAAGTTTTTCACTCCAGAAGAGATAAAAAAACCCCAGCGACAACAACAAAGAACAAAGAATTTCTCAGAAGAAATACTTTTCCATTTTTCAGTATAAACCCTAATTAATGAATATCTATTGCACAATTAATTGCCACAAACAACATTTTCACCAGGTATCCCCTATATTTATAAAATAAAATAACAAAAAATTCATTTACAACAAAAGCCAAAGGGAAGTTGCTTAATTCAATACATTAGAAATATGTGACTATTAGTGCAAATTCAAAACTACCAATAGAGCTCTCTTACCTAGCTGTTAGCTGCTCTTATGAAGGTTTTCAGGTATTCACTCAGCATCAGTCAATTCCTATAAAAAAACACCCAGTCAAACACACTTTATAAAAAAATAATGTTTATGAGTTTCTTAGACCTCACTCTGACGCATATAATTTTTCTTGGACTTTATGTGTGTGTGTGTGTGTGTGTGTGTGTGTGTGTGTGTGTGTGTGTGTGTGTGTGTGTGTGTGTGTGTGTGT
>JBBMFX010087984.1:0-10055 GCA_037832545.1 Rhabdalestes septentrionalis | reverse complement strand
CAGGCCTTTCTCATCTTTTTAAGTGGGAGAACTTGCACAATTGGTGGCTGACTAAATACTTTTTTGCCCCACTGTACTACACGACACAGCACATAGCCCTTCTCATAAGCAGGCCTATCACAGCAAAATTCAAGTAAATCAGGTCCTAACCTAACAGAAAAGCAACCACGGCAGCCTGGATTCAGCTGCTTTTGCTGTAGGTCCACTAGACCAGCATTTCTCAAACTATGGGCCGCGGACAGGTGCCTTGCTTCTGCACCAATCGAAATTCAGTCAGATCCCGCTCTGATCTCATTGTGCGCCACGCCTCCTCGAATTTACGGCCCGCCCCTTGTTTGCATTCTAGAATGTTCCGCGTTTTGATTGTTTAATTCTCTCCAAACTTTTCACGAACACACAGGCATTCCCTGAGCTTACAAAAAATCACGGCGTGTACAAAGCAAGCGAGTCTGAATTCTTTCTCTCGGAAGCGTCCGTCAAATCCGATGGACCACAGATCTTTGAGAGACGCGTTTTCTTAAGTGACAGCCACGAAAACAGACACAAACAGGCTGAACTCAGAAAACAGGCTCTGAGCGGCTCTGTCAGCGCGTCTTCCTCGGTTCGACCAGTGAGTGGCGAGAAAGCAGGTACACCCATCACATTAAAATGTCGATTCAAATTGTTGGGGCAAAATAATCCTTGTGTGACTAGAATTTATCATTTAATTTAGGTTCAAAGGCAATCTGCACGTTAAAACAAAACAAAAAAGTAAAAAAAAGGTTTCTTGGTTCATATATATATATATATATATATATATATATATGTGTGTGTGTGTGTGTGTGTGTGTGTGTGTGTGTGTGTGTGTGTGTGTGTGTGTGTGTGATGTCGTTTATGCAGGGCCGTGAAGCCCCAAAGCCTGACATGACTGGTCAAATAAGTTTGAAAAACGCTGCACTAGACCATGATATGGACAGGCGCTGACCTGATTTAAGCTAAGATGTGACAAAAAGCATTGGATCGAATCTCACCAATGACGTCCATTAAAGTCCACAAAAAGTAGTGATGAGAGGCTGGCTTCATGCATTCTATTGCGAGGCTTTATGTCAGTGTCATTCACAGCTGAGGAACCCCTCTGGTACAGCAGACAGGTATGGTCTGCTTGCTATGGACAGCTTCTCCAGCGTTTTCCCGGGTGCAGCACCTAGTACCTTCCAGTTGCGAAGCTCTTGCACTGCTTCACTGCCAGATTCATGTAATGTTTTGGCAAGGGCCCATATTTCTTTTCTCCATAAAGTATATGGTTGTTGCAGTCCTGGGGCCAAAAGCCCTTATCGAGGGTTTTGAGTATGTGAACAAGATCAGACTCTGGCATTCGCTTCTTAAGATTGTTGGTGACCGCCCGAGAGAACTCATCCCTTTTAAACTTACTGCTGCTCTAAACTAGCTCCAAACCTTTGAACAGTCCTTGTGTTATGCATTCATGGGCCTTCTGTGCTGATTTACCTCCACGCTCTTTCATAGTGGATATTACATTAATGCACTACTGAATTGGACAACTAGCATACACTATAACTATTTCCCTTTGCTGCAGCCTTAGTGACAGGGCCTGCAGCTCACAAAGCAAGTCAGATCGGCTACAAATCCAGTGTTTGAGTGTTGTTAATGTAGACCAACAATTTCTTCCTCTCTGTGTCATCACAAGATGGATCCTCACTTACGAATTTAAAGTTACTTGCTGAAGCAGGGTAATATTTCCAGATGGCTTTAACAGTTCTAAAACTACTTAACACCCACCTAATGGTATTTTCTTAATTTTCAAAACTTGCATATTCAGCTCCTCTGATGCCTCCTTGAGTAGTCTGGCATTCTTTGTGTACTGATGGTACAAAGTATGCAATTTTGAAAGGAAAAACTCAAAGTGGTTACATCCAGCAACAAGTTTTAGAGCATTAGCGACTGCCAATTCTAAGCAGTGGCAAAGGCAATGTACTGACTGGATATTTGGGAAGTCCTGTTTCTCAGCATCTGTGCCCTGAACTCTTTGAGCTCTAAAAAGACATTATCCACATCTCCATTTCCTGTCACATCACATCTCATATATAAATCATATCTCATATATAAAATCATATGTAAATTATTTTACTTATTTTACACCTGTGAGAAAACCCATGCCCAAAATAGCATTTATTTGGTCATCATATCAATATTTTAGAGCTCCCCCAAAAATTAACAAAGGGAGCTTGTGTCACCCTGCTCCCCCCAGTTTGCGCCCTGGTTTGGGGTTAATCCAGAAACCTGTTGAAATCTAAATTGTTCCCCAAGATCATGTTTTAGATATTTACGAATCAGCATCAGAATTAGAATTAGAAAACTTCATTGATCCCAGAGGTGATTGCTTATATTACAGCTGTACAATTACACAGAGACAAAAATGGGAGAACAAAATTTTAAAAAAGCATTATGTCTCAATTAAATCCAATAAAAACTCAATATGAAATATACTACGTTATATACACAAATGCTGGGGAATCAGTAATATGGAGTAGTGACTTACAGTTAAGTTAATTACTAGTATGTTGGATGGGACGAGGGAGGATGGGACAAGGGAGATCGCGGAGGTAGAGTTCCACCAAGCGGCTGAGTGTTATTAGTCCCTCCAGCATCCCTGGTGGTGTGCGGCGGTCGAGTTCTTCTCCCCACTAAAGGGGCAAGCATGCGCGGTACTCCCGACACAGGGTAGCTTCGCTCCAGTGTCCTAAGGCCGCTTAGTCATGGAACTTCCTCACGTCCTCGGGAACCGAGCGAGCCCCCTGGAGTTTGAGCTCCAGCCAGGGAAGAGGGGACTCACCAGTGAAGCCTCTAGCCTTGGCACCACCATCTTGGCTCCACCGAGACCTGTGCGAGGGGAAGCCAGCAGAACCAGGCGTCAGATGTTTCAAGGAATTTGCGACGTATTGGGGAAGCAGCCTTTCGGTCACATTCAGTCCACGGAGTGGCCGCTTGAAGGTGAGGGAGGAGACGTTAATGCAGAATTCCATGTTGTGAGAAGTTTATTTACAAGAAAGTGTACCATAGAACTAGGAGAAGAGATGAGGAGAGAAGATGATGAGAGTTGAGGAGAGAAGATGAAGAGAGGTGGGTAGAGAGACATTGAAGACTGCTTGCAGAGCAGTCAGTCCAGGTCCATTAAATAGAGTCCATAATCAGTTCTAAAGTTCCTCCAGCTGCGTCCCGAAATGTAGCTCTGCAGCGCCCCCCAGTGGTCGCAGCCAGACTCATGACACCAAAAGGTATGATAATATTTATGGCCCTAAAGCCGAGGGACATGTATTTTCTTTTGAGGGAAGTCAGAGGGAAGTTTATCTTCTTATCTTTGTTTTGCACACGTGACGCACAACAGATGTGGATGGGAATTTCAGATGCTGACGGACTAAAAACCAAGAACACATATTCTCATTTCCGACAGCCCATCACTCCCAAACAAGCTAAATGTGTTCTATGCATGCTTTGACCTCACTAATTCACATCCACCAGAGTGAGCTCCGGCAGCGCAGTATGATGTCACTCTCACCGTGTCTGCTACAGACGTGAAAAAAGGCTTTGACCCAACACCCGAAAAGGAATTTCAGGTAGTGTATTGAAGGTGTGCAGTGAGCAGCTATCTGCCATCTTCACAGACATAATTAACACCTCATTTAAAAGCTCAACTGTCCCTGTCTGCTTTAAAAACACCACCATTTTTCCCATCCTCAAGAAGAACAAAGCTAGCTGCCTGAATGACTTTCAGCCTGTTGCACTAAGACCCATAACAATAAAGTGCTTGAAAGGCTGGTAATGGTACACATCATGAACTCCATCCCAACAAATCTGGACCCCATTCAATATGTATACCGTCACAATAGATCCACCGAAGACGCCATACACACCGCTCTGGCCCACCAGGACAACAAGAACTGCTATGCCAGACTGTTTGTGGATTTCAGCTCCGCATTCAACACAGTCATCCCCTCGAAGCTGGTTAAGAATTTGTTGGGTCTGGGGCTCAGTGCTGCTCTGTGCAACTGGGTCCTGAACTTTCTCACCAACAGACCACAGCACGTGAGGTTCGGCAAGAACACCTCCACTACTTGCCCCTTAACACTGACACGCCACAGGGAAGTGTCCTGAGCCCAATGCTGTACTCCCTGTTTACACACGACTGTGTGTCCTGACACAGCTCCAACACTATCATCAAGTGCCTAATCAGCAACAACGACGAGACGGCCTACAGAGTGGAATTATCTCTCTCTCAATGTCAGCAAAACCAAAGAGATGGTCCTGGACTTTAGGAGGGAGAATGTGGCTCACTCCCCCATCTACATTGGAAGAGGTGCTGTAGAGAGGTTCAGCAACTTCAAGCTCCTTGGGTTCATCCTCAATGCCAACCTCAAGTCCTCATAATACGCAGCAGTGGTCACCAAAAATCAGTGACTTTACTACCTCAGATGCCTAAAGAAGGCTAGGGTGTCCACCTCTGTCCTCACTAGCTTCTACAAGTGCACTGTGGAGTCCATCCTCACAGGGAGTGTTGTGTCTTGGTACGGCAGCTGCACTGCTCAGGACAAGAAGACTCTGCAGAAAGTGGTGAAAATGGCCCAGAAGATCATGGGCACTCCACTCCCTGGACATAGAGTATATAGAGTACGCGCTGTCTCAGAAAAACCGAGTGCATCCTGAAAGACCCCAGCCACCCTGCAATGCCACTCCTGCCATCTGGCAAGAGACACAGAACTATTCACACACACGATGCAGGAACAGTTTTTACCCCAGTGCCATCAGGTTATTTAAAACAAAGTAGCGGTGGCCCTCCTTCTGTGTGCAATAAATCTGTTATTCACACTTTGTGAGACTGGAGCGCAAAATAACACATACGAAAATAACTGTCACTTTACACTGCACTAGGGGTGTGCAGAGCGGCCGCCATTCGTATCTGTATTTGTATTTGTTAAAAGGGAAAATGATTCGTGTTCGTATTTGTATTTGTATTTGAGTAAAGAAAATTCCGTCCTACCAGGCCAAGAGGTAGCCATCATCTACCTGCAACACCGTGCCTACAGCCATCTTGACGAGCCATCCCGGCTGGGGAGCAAACTGTCTGCTATGCAGGTCCACTAGTTGAATGGATTCTACCTGACTGATAGGCCACAGTAAGTGCACCTATGGGGATGTAAGGGGTTGTGTAGCACTAGAGCTCCTCAGGGAACTGTTCTTTCACCATTCCTCTTCACCCTGTACACATCTGACTTCCAGTACAACACAGAGAGCTGCCATCTGCTTAAATTCTCAGATGACTCAGCAATAGTCGGATGTATCAAGGGTAGGGATGACTCTGTGTACAGGATGGCTGTGGACAGTTTTATGGACTGGTGCGAGCTGAATCAACTGCAGCTCAACATCCAAAAAGCAAAAGAACTGGTGGTGGACTTAAGAAAATCATGATCTCCTGTCACTCCCCTATCCATTAGAGGGGTAGATGTGGAGATGGTTCAGGAAGATAAATACCTGGGTGTACAACATGACAACAAACTGGACTACCAATACTGTTGTTAGTAATGGCATTAATAATGTAACCTGCAATATCTCTACTTCTTTTTCTAGATTTTATTTTTATTACATTTTATTTAGACTTGTATTACAATTTATTTAATTATTATGACTCCATCTGATACTTTTTTTTTTTTTTTTTTTACATTTGTCTGTTGTCTTGTGTCTTTTGTCTGTTGTCTTTGTGTCTCAAAGAATTGCCTCTGGGATGAATAAAGTTTTCTGATTCTGATTCTGATTCTGATTCTGATTCTGATTCTGATTCTGATTCTAACCACGCATGCATGTTACCGAGGGGGTGGGGTTCCTGAAATACAAATATTTAAAGTATATTTTAAAAATATTGTCCCAAAGAGGTATTCGTAAAACACATGCTATTTGTGCTTTTCCTAATACCGTATTCGGATTTGACCCCACCCCTATACTGTCCTTTTTGGGCTTGTGTTTTGTTCTGTGCTCTTCTGTTCATATTATGCACACTCACTTTATGCAACTTGCCTGCAATTATCTATTGCTGCTGTGCTACTTTGTCTTCTAAGTCTTTTATGTCTCATGTCTTATATAAGTATTTCAAGTAAGACATTTATTGTGCTCTGTACGCTTTAGTTTGTACATATGACAATAAACCTCAACTTCAAATTCAAGATTATAAAATTGCATATTACGATACCTTCAATATCATACAAAACACATGTGTGTAAAATGTTTCTTAAATGCTTTATATAAGTCTTGTTTAGTTGTATGGTTTAGTTGTATCGCTGCTCTTGTGTTCTGTCCTTTTTGGGCTTGTGTTTTGTTCTGTGTTCTTCTGTCCTGCTCTTGTGTTGCAACATGGTCCTGGAGAAATGTTGTTTCATTTTTACAGTGTACTGTGTGAATATGTTATAATGGTATGACAATAAAAACCTACTCGACTTGACTTGACCTGATTGTAAAACAGTTTACACAGCCTGTCAAATTGACTCCCCAAAAAACTGTGCACATGACATTAAAAACATCATCATGTTAATTTTGTGCTTGCCCAGTTTGTCTCCATTAAATTAGGAAGTTTCTTTTTATACAAAGCAAAGATAATTATGACAAATATTTACTTAAGTTGAATGGGGACAAACTGAGCCCAAACATAGAGGAAGGTTAATGCTAGGTTAATTATTCCGCTGTCATGCATGCCGCCAATAAAGTTTACATGGTCTACTTTTTGTTTGTTGAGTATTGGTTTGTGAGTTGCTGTAGCAACTAGTGCCAGGCACTAAGAAATGCTAAGAAATCATGTATGAGTGCAATTCATCAGTACATAGAAACATATAAGCATGTTGTTATGGATCTAGATTGAACTGCTGCAGAACTGTCACAGTCAGCTGAGATTAGCAGGATGGCAAACATTTACACACCAGTGGGTGTAGTTTGGAAAGGTCAGTTCTACTGAACTGCAATAACAGTCCTAAATGTAGAACTGAGTAGTAAGCAATGTGTCAAAGAGGTAAATTGGATTCTGTTTTGAGAGCAGGGAAGAGATCTAAAGTCAGAAATCCAGATACTTCCTGACGTGGTGAAGGCAGGTCCATCTCAGTGTACAGGTGGCCCTCAGGGCTTCCCAGGTACACATCATCCAAAAAAGTGAGGCTTCCAGTCATTAATTTAACTGCTCCAAAAGCTGTATCTGTATTTAGAACATAGTGGAGACTAAACCACATTAAACGAAGGAGGAGCACAACAGAATTCAAATATTTGCAGCCTACAGTGTAGAAGCAGCCTACAGTCACTGTTAACACATACACAACCACGTGATGCGTCAAGGTCAAGGGGATTTACGCATACAGTATATAAACAGGAAGTGGGAGCTTCCTCCTCGCTCAGACATTGAGTCTAGACTCCGTCATCTCGCCATCATCTGATATTCGTGAGTACTCCTACTGTTGTGTATGTTTGTGAATGTGATAACCTGGTGGGTTTCTTACTCTGTTTCACAGAGCGTTCATAGATCAAACTGCATGAGTAAACCGCTCCTTCGCATCTCTCCGTGATCGAGCTCTCCCCTCATGTTACACGGGCGTCGCTATTACAGGGTAAGTCATTTCTGTTTTTCTCATCATCCTTGTAATACGACAGAATGTCTGATACTCGAGTACATAAGCTGCGCGGAGTGGGACCGTCTGGTGGCCTTGGTAGATCGGCAGGGGCATGAGACTCGGAAACGAGGTCGCTCGACTCACGCTGGTGGTAGCCTCTCTCACCCCTCTGCCTGCTGAAAGCCCTGTCGTGATGCCTCAGCCCCAGGTGACCCCTCCATCCCGGAGAAGTTTAATGGGTCAGACAGCGAGGTGGAATTGGCCTCCCGAGTCTACCACCTGCGGCAGGGGAATCATCCGGTAGGCAAAGTTTCACACCCTGGCTGTGCAGACCGGCTGGGGTGACTCTGCACTCCGGACATCCTTCTCCGAGGGGTTGTCTGCTTGATGAAGTACCAGCTACTCGGACGAGAGCTCCCTGAGAGAGTGGACCCGACATTATTGCGAGGGGTTGTGCGTATACTGCACGTCCCCGAAACATCACAGCACCATTTGTCTGCTCCGTCTGAGAAACGAAAAAACCCAGTGAAGGTAAGAGGGACTTCAGCTGGGTTATCTACTACCACCTCGATTGACATCAAAGTTTCCCGGTTCCTGATCCAAGCACGGCCACGAACAGGTCAGTGTCAACGCCTTTGTTGATTCGGGGGCTGCCGGCAACATTATTTACCTCTCTTTTGCCGTTCAGCTGGGGGTGAAAATGGAGGTGTTATCCTGCCTGATTAATATAATTGCCGTTGACGGTCGACCCCTCCAACACAGCCCCATCACCTCTCGCATGTGTCCCCTTTGACTCATCATCAACCAACACGTGGAGACCCTATCCTTCCTCGTCTCCCACCTCACCTCACCTCCCATCATCCTGGGCTATACCTGGCTCCTCCAGTACGACCTGCTAATTTCCTGGACCCATGGCTGGATTCTTCAGGGGGTTCGAACTGTCAAGAGCTGTGTCTTGCGGCATTGACCAGGACGTGTTCAGGGGAGTCCCCAGCCTCCGAGGTCGACCCTGCCACCATTCTGGATTGTACTGGGAGTTCAAGAAGTTCTTCAGTAAACACAGCGCTATCTCCATATTGGCCGTACGACCTGGCCATTGACCTCCAACCCGGCATGTCTCCACCCCGCTGTCATCTCTACTCCCTCTCTAAGACAGAACAAAAGGCCATGGAGGACTTCTTCGCAGAAGGCCTTCGCCAGGGAACCCTTATACCCACTTCCTCTCCGGCGGCCGCGGGGTTCTTTTTTGTGAAGAAGAAGGATGGTGGACTTCGTCCCTGTGTCGACTATCGGGGGCTGAACCGCATTTACATCAAGGACCGTCATTCACGTCACTTTATCCGGGGCTTCAGTTCAGTCACGGCACCTCTGACTGCTCTCACTAAACCATCCAAGACACCCTTTCAACTCACTCCCTCAGCCATCACCGCATTTCACCAACTATGCCACCTCTTCACTACAGCTCCCATCCTCATCCACCCGGACATTGCCAACTCGTTCGTTGTGGATGTGGACGCTTCCAATGTGGGCATAGGAGCTGTTCTCTCCCAACATGGCCCAGACCAGAAATTGCACCCCTGCAGTTTCTTCTCCAGGAAATTCACACCCACTCCGCGGCAATACGGTGTAGGGGACCATGAGCTGGTGGCCATCAAGTGGGCTCTGGAGGAGTGGGGTCACTTGCTTCAGGGCAGCCGTGAGCCATTCACCGTCTGGACCAATCATCCATAACCTCATCGGCATCCAGCAGGCGAAACAGTTAAACCCACGGCAGGCGTGGTGGGCCCTGTTCTTTTAACAGTTCAACTTTAACATCTACCATCCGGGGTTGAAGAACCAAAAGGCTGATGCACTGTCTCATATCCACCAACCCGAGACACCCCAGGCGGACCCCGCTCCTATCATCCCTCAAGACTTCATTGTTTCGCCCCTCCGGTGGGAGCTAGAAGATAGAGTGTGCCAGGGGCAGACCTTGGAGCCCCCAAAAGAGAACACACCAGCTGGATGTCTTTACGTGCCCACTCCTCTTTGATCGGAGGTCCTCCTGTGTGCTCACTCCTATTCCCTGTCAGGCCATCCACGTATAAATCGCACCCTCACTCTCCTCCAACGTGCGTTTTAGTGGCCTAAAATGCCCTCTGATGTCATGGAGTTTGTCCAGGCCTGTGCAGTGTGTGCCAGGTCAAAGAGTTCCAACAGACTTACCCCGGGACCCCTCCTGCCTCTCCTGGTCCCACGTCAGCCCTGGTCACACATCGCGCTGGACGTTGTTGCTGGATTGCCCGACTCGGACGGAAAGACTGTGATACTCATATAGAGCCCACAAGCTCTGGAATTCCTTACTACACAACGTTCGGGACTCAGACACAGTCTCAGTTTTTAAATCCAGGCTAAAAACACACCTGTTTAGTCAAGCATTCT
>JBBMFX010087963.1:0-10056 GCA_037832545.1 Rhabdalestes septentrionalis | reverse complement strand
GAAAGTTTTAAAGTGATAGATCGGGCCCAAAAATGAAACCCGACCCGAGCACCTTTTGTCCGAGCTCAGCCCGGCCCAACACATTAACTGCAATTTTTGGCCCGAGCCCGATTTAAACCCGGCAATTTAAAAATATGTGGGCCATTATAACACACATGTTCTAAACTGTGGGTGCATTCATGAACTGACACTCCAGCTCAGAGCCACTGAAATGCTGGATCATGGCCCGGCCCGAGGATAGTGGCAGGAAATGTTTTCGGGTTCGGGCACAGAATGTAAACTCTACTGTCAGTTTTAAAAAAGCGGTCTCGCACAGATACATGGAGTGGAAAGGCACCATTCCGGGGGCAACCCGTGAAGTCGAGGGGGCGGACGAGGCACACAGTGACTGCAGCGCTGAGATCAGAGGTGGATCTGACTGAATTTTGATTGGTGCAGAAGCGAGGCTCTACAGACCGGCAGGAACCTTCTCACTGACTGACACCGGTCCTCAGCCCATAGTCTGAGAAATTATGTGTTAATGTAACTGATGTTGTGTTCGGAGATGTAGCTGAATTCTGTGAAACTGTTGAGACAGAACAGAACTGAGAGCAGGCGTCTTAACTCCCATTGAACCAAGTTTAAAAAGCCTCTTGCACAGCATACAGTGGGCCTCATAGCTATTTACGGGAACTGGTTTTAACCAGGTGGCCAGTGTAGGACTTTCCATTTAGTTAACATTAAATTTGCACTTCCCAATGACTGACGCGGCCACTAGCAACAACCTGCTAATGTGCGTACCTGAAAAAAATGTGCGCACCTGTGAAAGACACCTTGGGGCCTGTACTACTAAACGATGATACCAATGTACTTACATCGTATGGTTGAATAGTTGTAACAAACTGGGCAAATAGTGGATTAAACATTCGAGATTTATGGCCGGAAACTGATATAGTCACCAAAACTTCCCTTTTGTTTTATTACAAAGTATTTACCAATAAATGAGCAGGTTTCTTTTGGACAGCATAATTACTTAGCACAACCCATGATTCAGTGCAAAAATAAGTACATCACAATGTACAATTATTGCCATCAAAGGCTGATGCAGCATGTATTATAAAAAATAAATACATCGAAATAACAAAATTATGTTGAAAGCATATCTACAAAGCATGACCTACTGTACTATAAATGGTGCTACAATAAGAAGAAAAGAAATGATACAGTATTTGCCACCATAGGTTGATACAGTTGTTTTGGACCTCTCCAGTGTTTTGTCTGGATGGGAGCATACAATTCTGATCCGTTATATGGACAAAAGTTTTGGGACACACCTCTCAATATTTGAATTCAAATGGCCCCTACCTTCAGTGAAGGACAGCCTGGACAACGCCATGCTTCCAACTTTGTGGACATAGTTTGGGGAAGAACCTTTTCTGTTCCAGTACTTTGTGTACTGTGTCCCAGTACACAAAACTCCTCAAATACAAGCCTGCATCAGTTTTTTGTGGATTAACCTGACTGTACACAGAGAGTCCTGACCTCAATCCCATCCAACACCCTTGAGGTGAACTGGAACGGAGCTTGTGAGCCAGGCTTTCGCATGCAACATCAGTGCCTGACTTCATAAATGCTCTACAGAATGAACAGGCCCTAATTCCCACAGAAACTCAAAAATCTTGTGGAAAGCCTACTAAGAAGAGTGGAAGCTGTAATAGCTGTAGATGGGGGACATGTTGATGATAAAACAGCTTAACAAATGTCTATGCTTATTCACATTTGTAGGTTTCCTTCCTACACACAATTTTCTTGGTTGTAGGTTCAGGCATGAACATACACTTAAATACACCTGACTACTTGAACCTGAAGATGAAGCAAAACAAGTATACAAAAATCTGTTTGATCTCAAAACAAATGCCCCTCCTCTCTCTCTCACACACACACTCTCTCTCTCTCTCTCTCTCTCTCACACACACACACACACACACATACAACATTTTCCCAAATATCCTAGGGTTTCAAAAGTAACCTTTCATGAATTTAGCTAAATTTACCTGAAAAGCACGTAAAATGATAGCCAGAACTCATAAAATGGGTCAGTGTATTTCCAGGTCATACTCACAGGCCCCCTTATATACCGAGCACTCCCCCTTGTGGCCAATCACAGGCGTCCTCACACTGTAACAGAGACAAACACTGAAACACACAAAACCGCAGCAACAGGCACGAAGAAGGAAAAAAGTCTCCGGAAATCAGTGTGTTTCAGTACACAGCTGATAGACCACTCTTTGGGTAACACAGGTTTACTGGCCTAAGATTGTTATATGAATGCCCTCTTTCATCATACCATGGTTGTTCAATAAATTCCCCCCATGGTTTTTTTGTGTTTTAAATATACTCCAGGAACAGGCAAAACCACGTACAGTCCCCAGATCACAAGGTATACCGTACAGCTATTCCAGGTTTTTATCTAGGGATTCGGAAATAGTTTCTCCGTCTTTCTTATCAGCCTGTCCAGCATCACTGTCCATCTTCTGGATGCAAGTGCACGCAGTGCAGTAACGAGTACACATCTTGCTGACACGCCTCACCAGGTGTAGGAGAGACCGTCTCAGCTCACGGCAGCGAAGGGCATAGAGCAGTGGGTTCACGGCTGAGTTCACCAAACACATAGTTCCACAGAAGGCGAAGGCCCGCTGCTCTTTGCGACTTAGTTTCTGTGCGACATCGACCAACATGATGGACAGGCTAGGGAGCCAGCAGAGCACCAGGATCATGAGGATGAGGCTGAAAGTCCGTGCCAGACGGATATCTAAACGCATTCTGGCCTGACGTCCCAGTGTTGATCTGCCCACCTTTGGACGCTCCATGCCTGATTCGTGCTGGTGGGCCTTCCACAGTATTAGCATGTATACCACCACAATGAAGGAAAGCACCCCCAGCATGAGGCCTGCCCAGCAGCCCATATAGAGTGTGTCAATATAGGGGAAAAGCCAAGAGCATGGAAAGTCTATTTTGCACCTCCATCCCAGAAGAGGGAGGAAAGAGAGGACAAAGACCATCGTCCATAAGGCCGCTATTCCAAAGAGGGCCCTGCGACGCGTCAATAGGAGTTTGTAGCGTGGAGCGTGGTAGATACAAATGTAGCGATCCACTGAAGTTAGCAGCAAGCTACCAACAGAGCCAGTGAAGGCCATGGTGATGCCACCCAACTTAAATAAGTATATACTGGCATTGTCAATGCGCTTAGTAAGGTGGAAATCCAAAAAAATGATTGGAAAAAAGGAGCTAGCCAAGATGTCAGCCAGCGCTAAGCTTCCAATAAAGAGGAACGAAGGAAGCTTCCGTAATCTATTGGAAGTGCCGATGGCCACCAGCACCAAGATGTTCTCCAGGAAAGTAACGGGTCCAGCCAGGCTGCACATCCAGCTGATAATGTATTTCTCCGAATCACTCAGCACAAAGTAACACGACAGGTTCTCACACTCAACGGCACCTGCATCAACACAGACACAATTTGTATTGTGATAAATTTTTACACCTTTTAAATACAATAGAAATAGACATTTCTTCTAAGACCCATGTGGCTGCATTGTGTGTGTGCATTGCTCTTTTGCATTGTCTAAGCCTTTTTTCTCTACTCTATAAGTCTGGCATGAACTTCACAAAGCTTTCTCAAACATATTATCTGTTAGCATTGTTACAGCTTTCAGTTTCAATGCTAAGAGTGTAAGTAGAATATTTGGACAACAAAAGGATCTCATAATTCAGAGGTTTCAGATGACATTGATCGAACCTACACAGTATTACTGGCTTTGGAACATATTTGTGTACTGCAGAGTGCAATATTTTATGACAATGACATGCATTTTTTGCCAGAAAAACCGCTTTGACTAACAGTTCCTTACGTGGGATGACACACAGCCTCAGTGGTCTGTGATGCAACAGTCACCCAGTCTGATTAGCATGACAAAAAACAAAAAACAAAAAACAAAAACAGTTTCATTCATCCAACATAAAAAGCACACTTGTGACATTGCCAATGTTATTTTTAAAAAAAAGGTCAGAAAAGTTTTTGTGCCTCTCATGCCCCCATTTTTAGTCTTGAGGCTTTTGTAAAAAGTTCATTTCAGTTGGTGTAGAAATAAAAGGGTCATAGTTTACCAAATACTGAGAAAGCACGAAATGCATTTATAAATGTGTCTAATGTTGTTGCCCCTAAACATTTTGGTGACCTTTGTTGCTTCAGACCTCTTCTGCTATTAGCCAATATCAAAAACCTATTTGGACATGTTAGCTGTTTTTTTTACTGTGTGTCACAGTTGTGTACAAGCCCCAGAAGACTCAAATTATCTGAAATTAACACTGTCTGTAATTTGGCATTAAGTTAAGACCATGAAAATACAATTTTGAGGCTTTCTTCAACAAGTGAAGCATGTTGTGTGTGTACTAAATATGAATAAACACATTTTTGTTCCACTATCATGTTTAGTATAGTTCAAGAAATAAATATGGCCACTGAACTGTAACATTACCTTCTGGTCTGTAATGCATTTAAAAGATAAAAGCAGCTTTCATTCCACCTTCACTTTAAATACAGTTTTACTCAAGCTGAAAGATGAGCTGAAAGATCAGTCCATGTGAGGGTAAATACCAAGATAACTCAGTCTAGAAATGGAGATAAACACATGTTTAAATGAGGCTAATATGACCTGTTCTGCGGGCGAGTGTTTTTGATGGTTGTTATTAATAAGCGCTGCGCTTTAATCCACACAAGGCCTGTAGCTTTTTTTTGGTAAGATTTTTCCACATTTTAATATGTTCTCAAACATTTGGACCCCATTGGATGTATGTTTCTCTATTCTTTTATGCTTAATAGCAGCTGTTGGAGGAAAGAAACCGGTCAGGTGGAAAATTATGTTATTTTGGATATAACGTGCTAATCAGATTGGGTGACTGTTGCATAACAGACCACTGAGGTTGTGTCTTGAATCAGGTAAATATATTTAATGTCTTGCAATTTTCCAGATCCTCTGCCCAGTTTAAAAGGTAATTTCAGTTGAAGGCAATTATATACGATGGTTTGGAATTTGTGTTAAGCAGCATAAAGAGGGAAGTAAATGGATGGAGTAATGTAGTCGCAAACACCGACATGTCTCCATCTGTTCGTTTTTGGTTTTCTTTCCTGCGATTTGTGTTTATACTAATGTGATTTGTGTATTTACACTAACCCATTCATTTCCAACAAATACATTCGGAGGGATTGCTTGGAAAAATGCCACAGAACATGTCCTGATTGGTCTGCGGGAGCAGTTCCCAGCTTCTTTCATGGACGTCCTAATCCTTACTCACTGGAGTACAGAGGCTTGGGAGTTAGATGATTAGGTTGGATCAGGTTTGTTGGGAGGAATGGAAAACACATTTTCATTTTAGGTTTCATTTAAATGTTCATTTTCAACCTGAATCAGAGATCCGACCACATTGTTCATGCTTGGTAAGTTTTTTCCCAATAAAAACAGGAAATGGAAATATATGTGGGTGGGGAATGATTTGTTTCATAATAACGTTTAAAAGGGGGCATTCCAAAAGGGAAAAGAGTCACAGGCAGACTTTCTTTTACATTTTGACTGTGTAATTTTTCTAATCATGATAGCATCTTTTTTGAAAGCTGGTTTTCATTTCATTAAATTGTTACTGTAAATGTGTAGGAGGGAGAGTGGCCAGTGTGTGTGTACCAAAGGCACAAACAGAAGTTTTGAAAACGCTGCCAATACTGATGACTGTGAGTCATGTTTACATATGTGACAACTGCAGAGAAAATGAACCAAAATAACTAATAATTATTATATTAAAACTGCTCCAAAAACAAAAACTGAGAATGAAAACCTGTATGCAGTCTGCAGAAGGTAAGCCAGTTATTCTATGAAATTATCAGTTACAATTGCTGTCCATCCCTTGTGTAAGATATTATAGTTTGACAAGCAGTTTACATTTCGCTCAAAAATTATGGAGAAACAAGAATTTAGTTTTTTTGAACAATGTGAGACAATGGATTGTTCTTAATATGTCCAAGGACACGAACTAACTTTCAAAACAGTCACCCTTTAACAGTACATGAAATCCTCATGCTTTACATTTCTTTAAGTTCTGTGACCAATCCCATAGAAGATACATAAAATGGAAACTCCAGAGTGTTTTTCTGACCTAAAGTCCTAACTATTGCAGTTTCACTTCATGAAGTCACTTACAACATAGAAATAATGTCAAGAATGATCTTATAAGTCATTATATAATATAATAATATGATATATTATTCTCACAACAACCGCAATATTTGACACTTTGACGAGATCTAGGACAATTTCAAATACTGAGGTTGTTCAGTGTTCCAAATAAACTATTTTTGTTGAAGCTGTGTTGGGCTTGAATGTTAGCATTTATGATTATGGATGACATTTATATTTAAAAGTATTACCTTCGGCTTGGTTGGTTACACTGTAAGTCAAAGTCGTAGCCATGATGTCTTCCACTGTCGCCATCGCTGCCAGCATCTTGTGGACAAATCTAGAGGTTATTTTATTATTTTTCGATATTAAGAACAAAAATATGATTGAATAGACCAGGTGGAACTCACAGAACTCTCAATACTTTCTTACTCAAGTTTTTACTGGGTTTGCATTGTTATCAAATGAATATGTTCAATAGTCTTACAATGTACAATATCATGTGCAGGTTTCTTATTGGGGGCTAAATCATTACAGTTAAGTGTGCTATCTTATAGTACTACTACTACTTCTACTACTACTACTACTACTATTATTATTATTATTATTGTTGTTGTTATTAGCATTAGCATTAGCATTTTTGTGTGCAGTCTTAATATGTGATATGTCGTGATTATGTCAATATTACTGATCTACTTATTAACTCTATTACAAGTAGTAACATATGCAGTGGAATGGATTCAAAACCACTGTTGTGTATCGTAACTAATTATTTCATTTAGACTTTATATTTTATATTGTTCTTCCCTCTGTCGTTGTGTATCTGTGCAGTTGTAATATAGGCAATTTTTCTGATTCTGATTCATTTAACCTGTTGGTCCACCTTGCAGATATACAGCAATTGATGGTGATTTGTCAGATTCTGCCCATCTGTTCATCGTCTAGACCTTCATAAATGGTTTTGAACACAAGACACTGTTGGCTGAATATTACTGGTAGGTGGAGTAGTAGCAGTGCTGTGTGTGGTCCACTTTGTGCAACACACACGCACTAACATGTCTCTACCGAATCACTGATAAAGACACATCTACCATACACAAAAGGGCCACCATTGAATTAATACATGCTTACTGATGGTCCTGCCCCTCATAAACTACAGCACGCTCCTACATGGTACATAGAGAAAAAGGATAATAATAGATACCAATTAAGTGGCAAATCTAACTTTCTGTAGACACCTGTTCATCTAAAATCAAGACCATCAACCATGAGCTTGTCCCTCTCTGCTGCAATAACAGCCATTTTGAAAAAGCCTTGTACTAGATGCTGCAACATTGTTGTTGGGATTTAAATGCATTCAGCTCCAAGAGCATTAGTGATATTGGACATGTGTACGAGCAAGAGCTGAATACACCTAATTAGAAATGGTGTCCAGATACTTTTGGTACTTTTTGTACAGGAATTAAAAATGTGTTTAGTTTTTGTGAATTTCTATATTTTGCAGTATTTCTGATCTCCACCCTCTGCTGAACCGAAGCGGTTCCTCATAGGTAGCATGAAAGGTTGGGGTGGAGTCACTGCAGGTGTTCTCACTAGTTTCTGTTTGACATTCTAACAAGTCTCAATTTGTCGCACCACAGACTGGTTTCTGTTTTTATTCTTGCCATTTCATTTAAAAACTCCTTCACAGTCTATTTCTGAGAGGTGGAGTGGGAAGAGATCGTCAATATTGATGTAGTTTTGTGAAAGCAAACCTTAGATTAACTTCAAACTGAATTAATGTAGCTAATTTTTTGGTGATTAGATGTAACTTTCATATACTTATTTAAGTTAAAATTAGAATTAGAATTAAAAAAAAAAGAATAATCCCATTTGATAAAAGGCAATGGCATTACAAGTGAATGTAAGAAAGGATGTGGACCACAGACTGTCTCACTGATCACAGAGAGTGTCTTAGCAAATGCTCCAAAAAAGCTATTAACACTTGAATTCCCTTTTAATCTGAAGGATTTACCACATTTTAGAATCTTTTCTAGCTTTTTTTAAACTAAGTCAATTTAACAATTAATGGTAATGCATCTACTTTTAAAATTTCAGGTTGAAAAAGCAAACGTTTTTATTAATGGCCTACCATCAGTACAATATTAATCAAACTAATTGCTGAAAGCTCAAACCACACGTGATGTAAAACAGTAAAAATGCTGAAATTAGAAACGTTTTCATCCAAGCCAGCAAGGTTCATGAATAAATGTCTAACACGGCTAAATGAAGACTTGTAAAATATCTATACATCTGTCAGATATGGTTCATATTTTTCTACGGAAAGCAAAGAGCTGTCATGTTAATAAAGTCGCAGGATGTGGCCAACATACCTTAATGCTTCGCTGTTTGAACCCGGACTGTCAAAAACATGAGCTTGCTGCAATGTGCCTCAGATTACGACACTACATTCTTCCTCTGTTAGATGAGGAGGAAGTTCCATTTACTCAATTTCGCTTGGCAGCCCAAATAAAGTTTCCATGCCAGTAACCCATTTGCAGTTTGGCAGCATAACATCCCTCTTTTAAATTACACTGAGGCTGAATAATGCAAATCTTTCTAGAAAATCACTGTTATATGACTTCTTCAGCCACCTATAAAAAAAACCCCACCTCCTATCTTTATCATCAGAAGGGGATGTTCCTGTAAAAACCACACTCGAGACTATCCTCAGGATATAGCTGATATAGTGACAGATTTGGCCAAGCAGTTAGTGAAACAGGTGAAAAATACAAGTATAAAATACTAAGAATGTGCAACCATACACAACACCAATCAGAATGAGAAACATATACTGATCCCAGAAGAAACTGCTTACAGACACACAGAGGCAAGACCAAGATAAACTATAAAGTATAATTAAATAAAAAACAAACTGCCCAGAAAAGGCCCTGAACTAAAAACACCATATAGATCAGTAGCACAATTTGTGGTTAAGTGTATGTTAATGTGCATGGCAGATGAGCAGTAGTAAAATAATACTGCTGTCCATTTCTAATTAATGTGCTACAATATTGCGTATCCGCAGTGAGAATACACCCACTTCCATGACTATAGAAAACTCATTTTGTATGAATAAGCTAAAAAACCCATTCACGGTCCTGGTACAGATGTAGGTGAAGGCAGCTAGAGGAGTCTTGCCCAAGGACTATTATGGGTGTAGATACACACTACACAAGACCAAGCACCACTGATTCCCAGTCCATTGATACACCACACCCATTTAAATGGCTACAATTCATCTATCCTCACACTACACCCAGTTACGTGATGCTATAACTGGTTTCACTTTTTTACTGACTTTTTTTCACAGTAAAGGTGAAAATGAAAGTATATTTGTTTAAACTCTGAAGAACTGTGATCATACAAATGTACATATCATAAAACAAGTGGCAACAGATAACAGGCAATCAAATGACCAACCCATGCTTCTAATCCAGACCAGAGAATTGATTTTGATGCTACGTTTTTTTGGTGGTAAAAATGTCACACTCCTGGAGAACAATTTTTGCACCCTAAAGCTTAAATGAATGGTTTTTCAAAGAATGGAAATGAGATGAAAAGGGATTTTTAAAAAAGTTTCAAATCAAATTTAAATCAAATGCAAACACTTGCATGGCTTTGAGTGTTATCTGAATGCTGACTTTCAAACCACATAAAGCCCACAGCAAAAGCAAGGCTCATATACTCACATATTTTATGTTCCATTGATGTTGTGGTTTGTGTATGAGGGGTGACAAAGATGTTGCTTTGTGCTCCATTTATGAGACCTAGAGCAGAGAGAAAACCCTTTACAGGGCTCAATGGTAGAAAG
>JBBMFX010087932.1:0-10056 GCA_037832545.1 Rhabdalestes septentrionalis | reverse complement strand
ACACACACATATATATATATATACACACACATATATATGCCTGTGTGTTAGAATGAAACCTAAATTTAATGCACACTTTAAAAAGGATGTACTGAGAATGTGAATGATGTGATATTGCCTTTGTTGCTGGTGTTCCTTTCTCGTGGCTTTTAAGAAGTAATTGGATTAGCGGGTTAAACCAGGAGTCAGAAATAGTCACTCCGTCATTTGTCACTCCGCTATTTGAGAGTCTCCTACACTGATCGTTGCCGCCGTGCCATGGAGATCTCATTGCTTTTTTTCATGTTTAAAATGTACCGATCGGATTTCTTTTGCGTCTAAATTAAAATGGAAGCGCGTTTATTGTCACTAGTAAAGACGGATAAAGGACATCATGATAAAAACTGTGGAGTAAGTTCCTTTGAGATCAGGGCACTTGAGTGGTGTTTGGGAATATTGGACATCGCTCGACGTGATTTTACAGGTACATTTTGAACTGGTGGATCCCCTTAATCTTAACGAGATGTCTTGAGATTTGCTTAATTTTCAAGTAATTTATTTTTACTCAAAAGTAATATAATAGATGTCGGTGTCAGAATTCTCATTTTCCAAAGTTGCAGGTTTCCAGTTGACTAGCATGGAGTCTGGTAAGGAAATTAACATGTAAATGCCAAATAGTTGCCTTTTTAAATAATTAGACTTTTTTGTAGACTTCTTTTATATATAATATTATATTATTATATTATAATATATTATATTATTTATTATTGATATTTATTATGTTAATAACAGAGTAAATATTATAATAGTAGGACCTTCTGAATCTTAGAAACATGTCTGGAGCACACAGTTCTGTGGACAAAATCTTTTCATTAGAATCTGTTGGTGGTCCGCCAAGTGGTTCAAAGTTCTCCTCTTGACCTTGTGCAGTGAGAACCACAATGGCCACGGCAAAATACACAGTAGTTGGAGAGACGTTGCGGTATGTCATCCCCAGCCACATGCAGTGCATTATTGGGTGCGGAGGCCAAGCATGCAAGTACGAAGACCCGTCCCGCTGGAGCGACGACCAACAGGCCATCAAAGGGCTCTACTCCTCCTGGTAAACTCAGCTGACTAAGCTGTCGGTTAAAGGAAAAGTTTAGTGACACATGTACCCCACACCCACCGCCCAAACCTGCAGCCAGTCTGTTAAGCCATCCTCGGTGTCTGAGGTTTGCAATTTTAATAAACAGAAACCCAACTGGCAAGACTACTGGAAATAACTGGCAACACTACTGGAAAGACTTGATTTCAGGCATGATTGTAATATGTGAGACATAATATTTCTTTACTTAATGATATTAGCCTTGTAGTTCCATTGCAAAACTGGGGCTTTGATTACAGAACTCATAAAGTCTTGAGAGCCAACAACCTACATTTGGGTTCTGTGACCTTTGTGACTCGACCTATTTCTCCATTTATTTTTTCAGGATCACAGACAAGCTGCTCGCGATGGCACGGCCTTCAACCGAAGTGATAGAAAAATACAACATCATTGAACAGTTTCAGAAGTCAGTATTTATTTACACCTCTGTCTTTTAGTGATGGATTTGGGTCAGTGTCTGGAACACTCTGTTGACTGTGTGTTCTGGCTTGCTGAGGTGTGGCCTGAGGACGATTATAAACCTCCAGAGACCTGGGGAACATGCCAACTGTGGCAATCCGTTAGAGCCGGAGAGCGGATTCACCTACCTGCCTGAGACGTTGATGGAAGCTGGCAGTGAGTGATTAACTAATTACGTGTGTTTGGCAATGTGTACAAATTTGACCGAACTGCAAGGACAGCATCTTTTGATCTTGCACATTTGTACCAGCTACGGTCCCAGCTCATAAAATTTGGTTTAAATACTGGATACATGGCCATGGAAAAAAAAGAGTCCGCATCATTTTTTTTTCTGGTCATTTTTTTTGTAATTTGTGGGAGTATGTCTGTGTAAAATATGCATGTTGTTATTGTTTTATACACTATTTACCATAATTGATTCAGAATTCCAAACAAAATACTTTTGAAGAAAATGTAAAAATAACACAAATAAATAATTTATTACAACCAGCGACCACACTGTCATGTGTGGGGGGGCAGAAACAATTTCTTCGGATGGACAGAGCATACCTCAGGGTGGGAAGGGCTTGTCCTGAGGCATGCTCTGTCCCCCCCCCAGCCCCCCATAGACACGCCCCTGTACCCAAAACACTTACAATAATTTTACAGTTATATCTAGTTGATTAGTGATGATAAGTGCAGTGTGTGTGCATGTGGGAGCTCTGTTTCATCCCATCAGAAACTGAATCAAGAGTGAAGCTGCTGGAATACAGCACATAGAAAAGCTGCTCTACACACACTACTGCACTCCCAACACATATGGAGGTGTTTATTTTTTTTTACACAGCTCACACTGCAATCGTTCAGAAAAGAATTGCAACCTGTGCACTTTACACACACACACTGCAGCAAGTTGTACAAACAGTGAACAGAAAAAAGGGAAAATGTTCTCTTATTTTTTTCAATGGCTGTTTGTATATTTTGGGTTGAATCATGTGTTGAAATAAATCCGGAAGGCTTTGATGCTGTTTGGTAATGTCATGTTTTGGGCCTGGGGTGCTGTTTTCTGGGTCTGAGATAGGTCACCAGTTTCACAAATGTAACAGAGAATTTCTCTGTGCACTAATAGAAGATACTTTGTACTTGTTTCCAGTAAATATGTGTGTTTATGTCTATTTTGTGATAGTGTAGCAATTGTTGTTTGAAATCAATCGGAAAGGCTTTGATGCTCTTTAGTAATGCCATTATGTTTTGGCCTCGGGATGCTCCTGGTTTCTGTCACATATATTCACACAATATACACAAAAGATGTGTGTATTGTGTGAATATGTGTGTATATGTATATAGCATGCTGTTGTGTTGCAGTTTACTTTTACAACTTCGGCTGGAATGACTATGGTGTGGCCGCTCTCGGTACAATCCTGGATATGGTGAAAGTCATGTCCTTTGCCAGTGAAGAGGGAAAAATGGCTGTTCACTGTCATGCAGGCCTAGGAAGAACAGGTAAATTTCTAACAAGACCAGCGATGTGCATGTCTGTTCGTCCCAAAGGGAAAAAAATATGTCTATCATAAGAAGTAATTTAGATATTTGTTTTAATTCATTTGGCAGTTGCTTTTATCCAGAGCAACAGAATTGAAATGATGTTACGCTGGAGATTGTTGCATTACATGGCTTATAGATATCTGCCCTGGTGAAGAATTGAACCCAAGTCTGTTATATGGAGGGCAGCAGTCACTACACTCGAAGTTCCCAGTTCCAGTACGGGTGATCATGTGTTTTCTGCAGTTTGTGTTGTGTTTCCTCACTATAAACACGGCATCAGGAGCTGATGAATTAGTTAATCAGGTTTGAATCAGGTGTGCTTGATTAAACAAAACATGGAAATGGATATTGATTAAGAAGTCACCTGGACTGCACTACAGCTCATCAATCATAACTGTTATTTATTTCTGAATGCACCAGCTGTCCTTTAATTTGCGCAAACCTTCCATCTTGTTACGTTAACGAACACAAACTTACACCAGTAATATGTATTTTGCCAGCTTGCAACATCTGCCCTCGTAGGTTCCATTAGATGTGTATACGGTCCTGTCTGCACTTACGCAGTCTCGTGGTGTTTCTCTTTTTGTTCTTGCATTGCTCCATGGTCCTGGAGGAAAGATGTTGACTTGAATGAACTATATATATATATATAAGATCACTGTATTTACGCTGACCTCTTCCGCAGGTGTGTTACTAGCCTGCTACTTGGTCTTCACTTCCCGGATGACCGCAGACCAGGCCATTTTATTTGTGCGAGCTAAACGTCCCAACTCCATCCAAACCAGAAGACAGCTTGTATGTGTCAGGGAATTTGCTAAATTTCTCGTACCACTGAGGAACACGTTTGCCCATGCCGAGCCGAGAACCAGGCCAGTGACCCTTTCTCAGTACCTAATTCGCCAGAGAAACATACTGCATGGTTATGAAGCCCGGCAGATGAGGTACATGCCAAAGCTGGTTTCTGTCATCTGCAAACTCTTACTGGACATTGCGGAAAACCGACAGGTTATTGAGGAGGATATTCTAGAGGTTCCTGATGTCACATCTGAAGATGACAGCTCAGTTTCCATTCCCCCATCGCCACAGCTGGGCCGCTACATAATGGCAGGTGGGGTCCGCTACACGATGGCAAGTGGGGTTACCATGATCCCACCTCGCCTTCCAGGTCTGCCCAAGAACCCGATGGATGCGTCTCAGCCACCTCTTCATTACGTGCGCAAAAGCCTTAGCTACAGCGACTCGGACCTTCGGCGGCTAGCGGACACTTTGAACCTTTCAGGGAACCCTCTGGCTGTTTTAGCCTCCCTGACACAAGATAATTCTAAAGGGAAGGATGCATCCCAAAACGTCTTGCCCCAGCAGTGCAATGCCAATCCTCATGGCACTCTGAAAGAGTTAGCAACCTACGGTTCTTGCAGTAACATCTGGGAACTGAAGACAATTAAGGACCAGAAGGAGGGATGTGCCCTGCTGAACACCCGGCGGCAGTCCACCCTCCAGCGCAGCCAATCTGCTGGCGTGTCTGACCACTCGGACAAAAGGAGCATCTTTGCCACAATACTGGCATGGAGGACAGAGACCAAAATAAGTGATGGTCACGGAGGAACCCAAAATGGCAAACTGAATCACAATGAAGACACAGACGAGGAGCGACTGTCAGAGGTGCCCTTCATCACAATACAATCAGAACTGAGTCTGGAGGCTCGGCGTCTGCTGGTGGCTCAGTCTCTGGCAGTCGACCTCAACCAGGAAGGAAAGGAGGAGCACATGCAAAAGGTTTCTTCTTGGCAGGTAAGCATCAAAAAGTCTTACTTCCGGCAGTTTCACAGGAGTGCCCCTTTGATGTTTAACCTCCTCTAACACACCTGATCCATCAGATCAGCTAGTTAGGAAGCCTAACTGGTGTGTTAGGACAGGGAGGACATTAAATGTCCAGGAAAATGGTGAATGAGGATTAAATGTTACATTTTTATGAACAAACCAATATTTTACATTACTTAACTCAAGCCAAATTAAAAGTAAATTTTCACTTTGCCTTAATGAAATATGCCAAATAACTGCAGTACTCGGCTGGAGGATTTCAGAAAGCATCTTCGTAATGAAAAGGTGTGGTTCTTCACAATATTAGAGGGGACATATTATGCAAAACTCACTTTTTGCATCCTTTTGTATTTCCATTTGGGTCTCTAATGCTCCTATAAACACTCCAAGCATGAAAAAAACATCCATCTATTTTCTGTGAGTCAACTGAAAGAAACATATGCTTCAGTAAGCTGTTTGGACAGCTCCCTAATCCTGATGTCAGGATGAGGAAATTTGAATAGAACCATCCCTGACCTGTCAAGCCCCCAACCACTAGAGTAGTTGAAGATCTGCCATTTTTGTCTGCTGGCTTTATGAGCAGGCATAAGATGCAGAGCTCTACAGCTACAGGCAAATGCAAGTCACACATGAAGTTTGTTCATCTTGCTGTGTCCGATTCGGGGTCGAACAGAGGGCTGGATAGCGCCTGTTTTTTTGCCTTTTTCATGTGTGTTAAACGCAGAGTGTAAACATAGGATGGGTGGGGCATAGCCATCAGCAGCTTATTTGCATAAAAGTGACAGAGCCCTGAAACAGCTCATTTTGATAGGGACTGAAACTGTCAAAAATAGAGCCGGTGAGATCTCTTTATGTGAGAGTGATTTTGTGCAAAGAACTTCATGAACATGTTTTGTAAAGTCCATAGACGTATTATAACTTTAAAAAGAAGTATAATATGTCCCCTTTAATACAGCCCACAGTTCATCATGCAAAAACAGCACTTAGGTTTTTTATGCTTTTTTAAAATTTCGCTTTCTCTAAAGTAGAAGTAGAGGATATTTTCCTGCCATATCTGATCATTACAATATTTATACATTACAATATTTCATTTTTCCACAAGTTTGATGAGTCTAGTTAAGTCAAGTCACAATACACAACACAAAAAATTAAGGGAGCCAAATTAAAAATATATATTTTGTTGTCTGCTTTTTTGGATTTAAGCGTCACATAGCTTGTAAACACTGGTAATTTACCATTTACTTCCTGGTCTATGTGGTTCATATATGGAAATTATTCTTCAAAAAGAGCAAATTCTGAATTCACAGTTTTTTTTCCATTTATGTATGTCTGCCATTTCAGCTTATAGCAGGTTAGTCGCTTACGTTTACAAAGAAATAACACTTTTTAAATCTTTAAAAAAAAATTTATTTAGCACAAGACAGGTAATCAGAACAGATGTCATTTAAAATTGAAAGTAATTTAAAATTTAAGGAACTTTTACAAGTGTCATAAGTGGACCTCAGTGACACAAAATAAAATACAATATAGAGAGTGAACTTTTTAAAATACAGTACTATCAAAAACTATACTTAGAGATTCCTTTTTATCTCAGAGAGTGTTGCACTAATTCAGAAAATAAATGAGATTAAAAGTAGAATATGAACTAGATGTGTGTGCTTGCAGACGGATCTAAATTATCAGGGAGCCTGGGAGCGGCTGTGTCTGGAGCGGGACCCTTTCGTCCTCGCAGGAATACTGTGGTCCTGGCTAGAACAGCTGAAGGAGCCTGTTATTGCAGAAACAGATGTCCATGCCCTGGACCAACCTAATCCAGATCCAAAGACTGTCTTCAATTCACTGGACCGGGTACGAAATATGTTCCGAATTATTGTTATGAATTGGAAAGTTATATCTTAACAAGTAAAACTGTTGTCAATATTCAGTAAACAATGCTGTGTCCAGATTCAAAGAAAATTTTTAAGGGTGGCTCAAGACTTTTGTACAGTATTTCATGTCAAAGTTATGCTAAGCTTTTGTTAATGATAACTGTTGTTGGCTGTGTAACATCTTTGAGTGAAACGTTACTTTAAAGGTCCCATGACATGAAAATGTCACTTTAGGAGATTTATGAGTTCCCCTAGCATGCCTATGGTCCTGCAGTGGCTAGAAATGACGATAGGTGTAAAAAGTACTTCGATCATCCTGCTCCGTCGTTGAGAGAACTTCAGGTCAGATGGCCCAATCTGGAATTTTCCCCTTATGTCGTAGTAAGGGAAAAGGTTACCTCCCCTTTCTCATGCTTTGCCTGCCCAGAGAATTTTGCCCACCTCCCTTAAAAAATGACCTACACCGACTGTCAATGAGATTGTGTGAGAGACCAGTTTTGACTGTAGAGACATCGTAGCTTGCAAACGAGTGAAGCATGTGCACAAATGTATTTTTAGTTCCTTCATGCCAGGGTGATCAGACGAGAATGGGTAAAATTTGTGAAGTCTAACAGCAATGGGGCTATAGGCACTGATCTCAACTGTTTGGCTGTCAAAGAAATGTCCCGAATCTGACTACAGGCAAATACAAGAACCCACCCCCACTCTCCCCCTCCCCCATAGATTTATTCAAATGAATAGATTTTTTCATTTCATGCCTACTTTCAGGCTGTTAAGGAAACAATAGTGTGTATACTCGACTGCTTTTCCCATCTACTGGTGGTACCTGAAGAGGTGGAGAACGCTTTTGTGGAACGACTCATAAAGGCTTTTACAAAGGTATGTACTATATGCTATGTAACCTCACAGCACTTACGTATGTTCATTTGTAACAAGATTTATTCCTTATTTTACAGATGAAAAATGTGAATGAGTCTCAGGGCGTCTATGAAGTAATGACCAGAGTCTTACAGCCCGTTATACGGAACATGAGGAGCATTGCCATGGAAGAGACGCCACACCAGTAGCAGTGCCTCTTTATTCAGCTGTGTTCCTCTTTGTCCAGCAAATCATACATCTGCTGTTCCATGTAAACACTTTGTCCCAAAAGTTACAAATGTTATGTGCCACAATGGTTTAACTTAAACGATAACGATCTTACACATTTTTGCACATTTATTAATGCACTTCAGCTGTTTATTTTAGTAAACGCAGGCTTGAATTCTTGAGTGTTTTTTATTAAATATTTCATTGCTGTCATGTTAGAAGTTATGGACTTGGTTAACACATATGGGTTAAATGTACCTCTGCACCTTTAACAGCCTTAAGCAGTAACACGCAACTGTCATGAGTGTATGAGTATATATTCTCATACAAATGGTTTATTGCAGCATCCGTTAATATTCTTCTGAATATAAATAAATTAATATAAATGCAGTCATTAAAAAAACAAGAAAACATCCATTTTTACAACCATCTTTACAATACAGGCACCAGATAATCATTCACCCACCTTACAACAAAGGTTTTAACAGACTTGTGAGACACAGAGGTCATTACTTACTAGTTTTGTCTTTTGAAAAGTGGATTTGGTCAACAGTTAAAAACATAGGCCTTTAGTGCATCCTTCCCACCCACAGACTCCACTGAAGCCACTATACTTGCATAATCACAGGCCACGTTGGTGAAGCCCCTGCGGAGAGGAACAGTTATTAGTGTGATACTTGTCCTATGTGTTTGGAATTTGGGACATTTGTTGTGTTGAGAACGGAATTTCAAAGCAAACAGCATTTACTGGCAGGTTTGCTACTGGTCAAAAATTTTAGAACACACCAATATTTATGTTTTTCTATTTTTTTCCCAATGTCTCTCTCTGATCGTTCTGCAGAAGGTTCTTCGTAACTGTGTTGCGGAAGTTCCTATCCTATCCTAAAGCAGCCAGATGGAGTTTAAGTGTGGAGATTCTCCATGTTTTCCAGCTTACCATCTTGTTCTTTTTTCTGAGGTAGTTCTAGCAGAGCTTGGGCTTATGTTCTGGGTCACTATCTTGCTGTAGGACGAACTGACCAACTCGGCACATTCCAGAGGTCCTGCATGGAGTTACAGAATTGTTTCCCACTTCTGGGTAACCTTACCATTTTTAAACCTCTCACAGTTCAGCATGTCCTTTGTACAATTTCCTGCTATTCATTGGACTTGAACAGTTTGAATTTCAATAAAAATAGAGCTTGAAACACTGGGGTGTTCTAAAACTTTTGACCGCTTGTGTATGTATGTGAGTGCTTAGATTTAACTGGTTTTCTTTGCTGACTTTTGAGTTTCCATAATTAAACACAAGCACAGCACTAAATCTAGATGAAACTGAACAAGTCTAATGAACAAATTTAATTAAATAATAACTGCTATGAAAAACGCATTGTGACATTTTATCATAATGATAAATATCAGCATCCAGTCCACCCCTACTTTAAAGAGAGTTGTAGATCTTTCACCTCCTTTTGAACACAGGACTATTTGACAGGAATTCTTGACTTGACCTGACTGGACATTTTATGAAAAAATTTGACTCAAGTTTACAGCTAAGGTGTGAGAATTTTGGGGCCACTAGAGGAGGACTTAAACCATTTGAAATCCTAAAACAGTCATGCATCTACAACGTGCTGTGTAAGATGTTCCCGTATATAGGGCACATTTCAGTTTAAAATGTTAGATGTTATTACAGATTTATAAGCAAACTCCTAGTAACCAACCTATCAACTTTACTTAAATGTAGCTTAAAGTGCACTCTAGTTTTTCTAGTGAATGAACACATCAGATAATGTGTTGGACTGTGGATCATGCTCCTGTTTTCGTACAAAAGTTTTGGAAAGTAAGGGAAAAAAACTAAAGCTAAGGTGCCCTGAACATTGCTTCAACCTACATGTAAATTTTCTTCCACCAAAATGCCATCCCACTAAAGTTCTGTGCAGCATTGCAATACAGTGTTGCTTTCTAATAACAAAATATATACACAGCACTGTGCAAAATCATGAAAATCATTCTTCTTCCTCTTTCGGCTTTTCCCTTCAGGGGTCGCCACAGCGAATCATCTGTCACCACCTAGTCCTATCTTCTGCATCCTCTACCTTTACACCAACTAACTTCCTCTTTCAGCACATCCATAAATCTCCTTTTCGGTCTTCCTCTCAGCCTCCTGCCTGGTGGCTCCAACTGCAGCAT
>JBBMFX010087922.1:0-10056 GCA_037832545.1 Rhabdalestes septentrionalis | reverse complement strand
ACACACACATTTAACAGCTGCAACATTTGCAAAGATGTGTATCAGTCATGTGACCCTGACATTAACCAAAGCAGTAACAGCTCATCAGATGTTATGGATACATACAGCACCTTCATTTCCAAATACGGCAACTTCCAATTATAGATGATATTGAGCACTATTTGGCTATTTACATTGCCTTTGTTTTTGAGAAGCCAGCAATCATGAGTCCTGTAGTGACAGACCTTTGCACGTGGCCCAGGCTGCCGAATATAAACACCAGGCTTCTACAGCTGTAACCAAGATCACTGATCTTTTGCACAAGAGGCTGATATTTCACCAGCTTTCCTAAGTAAGTTTCTTCTAAAAACGAATCAAAACAGCAGCCTACTTCGAAAGACATTTCTACTACTCTCATCGATGATGGTGATATCAGGTCTAGTAGAATTTACATCAGGAAACACAGACAAGTCATGATACAAAGCACACATCTGGGGTTTAACAACATGGTTTGTATGCACTGTGACTGTTGGTAAAAATATAGATGGTAGTTGTTTTAGCAAAATGTCCACAATCCTATCGTGCCTACGTATATACAAATCTTAATAGAAAGTACAGCCATTCAGTACATGTGACATAGATTCAACCACTTGGTCTTGCATATGATGAATGCAGAGCGGTAAGAGGAGGTTACATGCACACAAACACATAAACGGGCACACAATGGATGTGCTTGATTATGCCTACCGAGAGAATCCTGTGAAATGTATTGTTCTGATAGTGTCCATACATATAGACTACTCTGCCCATTGGTCTTTTCCTAACTTTTTTTAAAAATTTACATTTATTTGAGCAATACATTTTCAAAAGTCTAAGATATTCATCAAGACTCTTCTTGGTTTTGTTGGGACAAACATCCCTGGACCATTAGGACTGCTGAGACCCCTGCTTCCTTCAAACAGCTACTGCAGACCAACCTCTTCAAAGAGCAGTTAGAACTACACACTCGAGCCCCAATTTAACATAACCAACAAAAAACTAACCTCAAATAAGAGCATCTGCCAAGAAAGTGCCATGCATGTAAATGAAAACACCATCTCTGAACAATTCAGTGGTCTGAGGTCAAATGCAACACGTACTAAACATACATTATTTTATTCAAACTCAGTGTGAATTGAAAATGTATTTGTAACACCAGAGCTAACACCAGAAGGCTAAAATGTAAACATACTGTCTACATGACATTTACAATGTTTCTGATAAACCTCTACTTTTAAAAAACTCACAGTTCGTTGAGGGTCTTAGCTGTTAAAGATAATCCCCCTGTGTGGCGACTGTTCTACCATTGGGACAACATTGTCTATAAATTGTTTATAAAGCTGTAACAGACACCAAGTGGCTGACAGAGATAAAACAGTTGTGAATGTGCTTTTGCATAATATACAGTAAGTAAAAAAAAAATACTGTCAAAATTCAGAGCTGATTTTACCATGAGAAATATATAAGAAAATAACCAAAAGCAGGTTCTGTTTGAACCAAAACATTATACTAGGGGTGTGCAAAGCAGCTGGTATTTGTATTTGTTGAAGGGGGAAACATATTTGTATTTGTATTTGAGTCAAATTTAAAACAGACGTAAAAATCCAGCTGTCTAAATGACTGAGCTAACAGAGCTACGTAAACATAGCCAATATGAGAGCACCCGACTGCAGACGTCAGTAATGCAGCATAATGTAATAATTTCTCAATCAATCTCCAATTCCTGAAAGTTAAACTGCCTCTGGAACTCAGTTAAGGTACAAAAATCTATTCAACAAAAATAGTGATGCAGTTAAGTCTTATTTCGCCGAGCCTTCTCTTGCGGGGTGCAGCAGCAGCCTGTGTCAGTCATCCCTTTTAACCCACCGACTCCTAAATACAGTTTAGATTCTCTACCTAAACCCGAACCCGGCCCAAGCCCGGCCCAAACCCGGCCCAATCCTGGCCCGAGTGGCAGGACTAATTGTTCAGACCTGACCCGCAGGCTCCAGCATCTGAGTGACTCAGAGCTCGGAGTGTCAGTGTACGAATGCACCCACAGTTGAGAATGTGTGTTATAACGGCCCACATATTGAAAAATTGTTGGGTTTAAATTGGGCTTGGGCCAATTATTTCAGTTAATGTGTATGGCCGTGCCGGGCTGGGCTTGGGTCGGGTCACGCAAAATTTCTTGGGTCCAATCTAAGCTCTACTCCTGAATGTCACTCACTCATTGTGCACTGCAGTCTCATGAGGAAGCCCAGCTTTTTGATAAAGTTTTTCTTGTTCCCTATTTCAAATACTAAAAAAAAATGTTTGAAATAAGTCTTCGTAAAAAAATGTCATTTGTGCCTTTCCAAATATTCGGGTTTGGCTCCAACCCTACGTTTTACCCAGCCTTAAAGTGAGTGCCCACTCTCCCCTGTACAAATAACTAGTGATGCTCCTATCATCAATTCTTCTCAAACGCAAACACGGCTGCAAATGTCCTTTTCAGATAATCCATGAATAAACAGTAATTCATGGAGAGCTTGTTTTTACAGGTGGACACACTGCCTTGTTTATCAGTGGGCAAGAAAAATCCATTAGGTCTGCTGTCTTCAGGGAAACATAAACCGTCAGACCAGATGTTCTAACACCACCTATGCTGAGAGGGTCAGTCAGACGTCAGATAGGGGCTGAGGTGTCCATTTTGCATGCTTGTAGTTGGGGACGGCTACTAATGGTGGCTTTATCTGTTTGCTTACCAACTTTTAGGCCTTGTAATCTGTAATCCTCTCTGAAATCCAGCCATAATCAGCCTAAATCTGTTGCCTCTGGATTCAAAGCCCATGCTGTGAAATGCCCGGCACGTCCGAGAGGCCGAAGTAAACAGGCGCAGCTTTGTGTCGGGAGTCGCATTTAATGGGACAGGGTTAAACCTCCGGCTCCTGCAGCACCGCACGTGTCATAATGATGTACATCGACGGGGCTGCACATGCGCGCGCCTGTCACTGGAGCTTAAAATCGTATTCAGCCGATGCGCATCTTCAGCCGCATGTTAATGGACAGTGGTGGCAGGAAGGAAAATAGCTCTCGGTAATAAATTGTAAAAAAAAACGTGGGGCCTGACTCGAGCATTATTCTACACCATCAATACCCGCGCCCTTGGACAGGAGCTTTCATCAACATCCGCACTTGCGCTCGCAAAACAATGAGAGAGGAGCGAGGAGCGGCTGAAACGGAGCATAATGGGAGGCTTGAAAGATGTCGAATTCACCGTTTGAAAGAAAGAGAGGGAGGGAGAATACAGACAAAGCGGGGAAACAAATATAGAAACAGGAATAGAGCGAGGGACCGCAGGAGAAACAGGCAAAGACCAAATCATTTGAATTGCAGTCGATTAAAAGGCCTCTTCAGCCGCCTCAGTCATATGCTTTGCTTGGGTCACACTTATTTCGAGATTGTATACGGATCCTGTGATAGCAAACATTATGGTGAAACTAAATTGACAGCATTAGGGTTAACGTTTAGGGTTGGTTTGATAGAATCTGTCACACTCACCTAAATGCTCTGTTGCATCTAAAAAGGAAATTCATTGAATCCATGTTGAGCATTTAAAAATATCTGCAGGGACCGCTCAAGATAAAGTGAAAAACGCGTTTTTGAAAAATGAATGGCCCTTTGGAAACCGCCACCATTCATCCATTAAGGCCTGAGATCTCCCGAACCTGATAAGACCTTACAAACCTATTTCAACCTAACCTATGTTTCCGGAAAAATCTTATATGGGTTTTTCCCATATAATGGGTTGACTGTAACAGATGAATTTGGGTTGATTGTAACAGATTAATTTTCTAAAGAATCTCTCGATAACATTAAATAAAAAAAATGTACAACATACTATCCCATACACACAAAATGAGTAAGAGAGTGAGACAGGTGATAGAGGTTCTGTAGATAAATTACTGCTAAGACATGTACTAGTAAAAACCTTCTTTGTTCTTCATACCAGTGGTTCCCAACCCCTGTATAATTTTTTTTCTGTGCAGCCCACGGGCCGGTACCTCATGACCCGAAGCCCGGTACCGGTCCACGGGCTGCACAGAAAAAAAGTACAGTATTTCCGTTTTAATTCATATCAAAGTCTAACCGATGTTTTATTTTGAAAGATGATTGGATATGTCTGATATTAAACCAGCTCGTGACTAAATAAACGTTGGGGACCACTGTTCTATGTATCAGAAATAACCCCCCACCCCCCCGGCCGAGAAAAATTGTCAAACGTTGATTGGTCTGCGGTGATAAAAAGGTTGGGGAACACTGCTCTATACAGAATAGAGAACTGTAGTAAAACAGTGGATAAGACAAGATAAACCATAGTGTCATAAGTAGTGGAACTGCACAAAGTAAGCCTTTAATGTGATTTTGTAAATAGTGAGAAGGATAGGCACCCAATAAGGCATTGCACATAATACTGAACCTGCACTGGACACAGATCAGTCGTAAACCTGCTACTGAACTCACTAGACTCATTTAACTCACTACACTACGAAACCAAACCCCTTAAATTTACCCCTGAAAACAATCATTTTCCCAACACTGTATATATAATACTCTCTTATTGTATTCACTGGGAGGCTTGTTGTATAACACCAGACTCCATCAAAACAATCTTGTCTTTCAGAGGATTAATTATCTGATACCAAATTTGTGGTGGGGAGGGGGTATGGGGTGTATTTAGGACAACATGTATCGGGTGTGGAAAATATTTGCTCACCCCGGGACATGATGAATGCCATTCACTTTTCCCATCCAGAAAAAAACAGCTCTTTACTCGGTCATGACACTCAACACAAATTGACACACGATTTCAATGGCACATAACTTAGTAAATAGTATTTATTATTCATTGTTCTACTTGTTTATCTTTCTTTCATTTTTGTGTTTTCCTTTTTTCTCCAGTTTGTACACATGGCATGGCTTCACCAGTAGTGCAGTTAGAAAAATTAACAACAGTTACAAGTAAAAAAAATCTGTTTTTTTATTGTTGTTCAGGGCAATATGATCTTGATCACTATGGCCATAAAGTAAAGAGAGAGGGAGTTTAGGATTGAATAGGATGTATAATATTAAAATATTTATATATAATATGTTTAAGGAATAATTAAAGTCCTGCATTATTTCCTCATTTAATTTCAAATGATGCTTTAAAGAACAATATGTTTATTTGGAAATGAGGGGAAATATTGTCAGAAGTTCTTAAAATCGAATGCAAAGCTGTTCAGTTCAGTACTGCAGCTATAAAAGAAAAACTGGACATTGTTGCAGTGGGACTTTTTGTTTTCCTGGGCTGTATATATATATGCACATTTGTATATATAAATATATGTGATAAATTTAAACTAATTTCTGAAAAAGAGAGAGAGAGAGAGAAGCCTCCCCCCCCCCCCCCCCGGCCATTCTAGGCCATTCTTTCCTGTTGTCATGGAAACAAAAGCCAATAGAGCATGGTCTGGTGTGTGAAGGCGAGGTTTGTTGCGCTGCGTCCCGGTCCAGGGTTCAGACACTCAAACACTCGGACTCGCTCCCACTATACCCTCCTCATTTACGCCCTTTATAATGGACATTATATCCACCAGTATCTTCCTTCAGTATATTGAGTTCCCCCATCAAGTCCTATAGTGTTCTGTAGAGGACGTCCTGGGTTCTCCAGTGATGTGGCCTGTGATGGGTCTCATGCTGGGAACAAGGACTGCAGTGGCGAGACATAGATGAGGAGCAAAAAATGCAGAATCTTCCTCTGCAGAACCGAAAAGAAGCCACGCCTCCAGGACTATCTCACCTAAATATGCAGAGGAGGTTCTAGGCCCATAACTCACTATTGTACTCAAATACAGGTTTCGTTGTCCTTACAGCGACAAGCAGCAGAAGAGTGATACAGAACATGTTCTTGGGTTAATATCACTTATTTTATTTTCTAAATTCAGTTCTATTTTCACATGGAAATCATCCTGGTGTCCTCTACAGTGGACATGCTGGGAAATTAAAATATAAAAACATATATTCAAAAGTTGTAGGGTGGTTTTTAGGTGTTTTTTATAGATAGAAAATCACACAAAAAAACACTTTTTTTTCAGTTCTCAGGAGGATCTGGACGGAAAATTATATTGGGCCCCTCATTTCTACACTCTTGCATCCTTGTTTTTTTTCCATTCTCTGCTCTTGTAGAGCATCATAAAGCAAGCGGAGGTCCTTCAGAGCCACACCCAGGGAACAGAGGAATGTGGCAGAAATGTAATCATTTTGATTATGACATTTAAAAATAAGACAAAATAAGACAAGATAAACATTAATCACTCCAACAAGTTAGAATTTTGCCAAAAATACAGAAGAGAAATGGCCAAAACTAACGAAACGGTAGAGCATGGTATCAGATTTTAGAAACTAGAACTAAATAAGAACCGAAGGAGATTACAAATAGAAAACTGAAGAAGAAACAAAGATGTGAGGAAATAAAATGTCTTGCTCAGCTACCAATTTTATATATTATAATATTTTTATCTTGGTAAATAGGATTAAGATACGATAAGATAAGATATGATAAGATAAAGTAAGAAATCTATAAGTAAAATATAGAAAATCGAAATGTTCAATATACAGTGTAAGATGTACTGTATAAAAATTTTGTATAAATATTAGTACAGAAATGACCTATTATTAAATGGTAATGCTATTTTTATTGATCCTTACCATTATTTTATGACTCATTCCTTGCACAACCACATTAGCAGTGGGTTAATTTTGCCTACAGAAACCATAACTGAAAGGGACCGAACAGTGAAACTCGACGATACAAATGTTTGTTTCGAAAGGCCGATCAAAGGTAAAAAATACCAAATAAAATGAAAAGGTAAACGAAGACCTAAAATAATGACAACCAGAACTATTAAAGAGATAAACCACAGCTAACTTGACTAAAAAAAAAACCATTTGACATGAATTTGTCTACGTAAAACCGACCTCCAACAAAAAATGTAGGGGAACGGGTGTAGTGGCTCGGTCAAACCAAAAAAGGAAAAAACAGGTAAACCAAAAATACATTGACTTCCAACATGATTTCTACATTTGTCCATATTTATTGATGGCAGTACGTCATGTAGTGTCAAAAAAAACATAATGTTTAAGATTATAAACATGGACTGTCGCAAGCATGTGATGATTGAGGAATTAGTTTGATTATAGGCCTCCATTCATTGTTAGCCGTGTTAGCCGAGTTAGCCTCGCAGCTCAGAGCTCCAGTACAAAACTAAAGAAGGAATTCTCAGGATAATGCTTGAAATATTCATCCAAAGTCAACATGAGCAGTCGGGTCATGCTGATATTGGACATGTATTTCAAGTACCAGTCTGAGATTCCCTTTTTTGGTTTTGCAGTGGAGCTACAAGCTGTGAGGCAAATGTAGCTTACAGTGATGTCAGATTTCATTTATTTCCCTTGATCTTCTTTTCACTCTTCCTAATTTCATTTCTTTAAAAACTCTTTGCAGTCTGGAATGCCAGAGTTGCACACTTGCGCTGTTGACAGTATTTGGTTACAAGGTTTAGTATCTTGAAGCCAAATGAAAATTCTATTGACAACTGAAACAAAAACATACTTACATTTGCTCTGACGAAAATACATACTTGTTCTATGTAAAGGAGTTTTAGGACAAACACAAATGCTATAATTGTTATGTTATCTATGCAATCATTACTGCAAAGTGATAGAAAAATATATAAATATTTAGCCCAAAACTGAACTAAAATGTCCCAGGAAAGCACAATTAAATTAATAAGTTAAATGCTTTAAGCCCTGCCACCAGTTGGCAGGCATGTAGTACTTCAATTCAAGACCAAAAAACGTCATCTTTTGTTCAAAGTTTTGAGTAAACAGTGCCAGGAAGCTTGCACCAAAATGGCAAATAAATGGCTTATAAAAATTTGTTCCGTGATGTCTTGTGAATGTTTTTGCCGATTCTGACTCTGAAGGGGAATATTTACCTTTAGGAAAAGACGCTCGCGCGTCTCCCGGTTCAACTTCGGAGCGCAGCTGCGAGGCGACAGGGATCACAAAGCACAAACACATGTTTATTTCAACACTTCGCCCATCGGGAAAGTGGGTGGCAGTGGTGAACGTGCTCATAGGGTCTGTAGGAGAGGTGATGGACGAGATAGAGGCAGCACAAGAGGGGAAAATTTGAGCTGGAAGTAGTCGTAGCCGTAGCATTAGCTTCTCCATCCAGACCTCCAGCTGGGTGGAGGGCTGGAAATCGCGATGATAATGGTGGCTGGGTTTATTTGAGAAACGAGGAAGTGATCAAAACTTACAACTGTCATATATGGTAACCTAATACATAGGTTTGGTGCAATCAATGATACACATTTCATGACCACTGTAGTCAAAGTTATTGACTTGTATTTAACAATAAATGGTAAAAAAAAACCCTGCTTTTTGTAACGTCTGCATGTATTAAATGCCACACAATGCAATTAATTAGATAAAAAATTTGAATCACTTGACATCACTATGTTAAACTTATATAATCTCTATCACAATCAGCATTTTTCTTTTACATATTCATTATATTGTGCTTTCCTGGCACATTAGGTCAGTTTGGGTCAGTTTTGGCCAAACGTTCTCAACCCAGTACTGTTGAATTAGATTCTTCTGAATTTGATTGCAATGCAGTTGGGCTTGGGTATACAGTATTTGGATTAAAAACTCGATGATGTGTTTCTGGAATCAGGTTGGACTGGGACAGTTAGTTCTGTTATCGGATCTGGGCCCAGAGTTCAGGCCAGTGTCAAGTGCTACCTTGGGCGCTGACTATGTCCTAACTTAATCTCTGGTTCAGTCGGATGTGCCTGGGGGAATGACTGGGTGAGAAGCTGAAGGACTTGGCCCCGGCTAATCCAATCCCAGAGGTGTGATTAGACACTGCAGAGCTCTACACCCTGTTCATTGATCATTGATGCTTGGATTAGGCTGGGCATCGACAGTGTTTTGGCTGGTGGCATCGCGCCGCATCCAGCCGACGCATTTGGCCTCCGCTGAACTATGCCGTGGCTCATTACATGCAAAGTGCTCGCGAGCAGCCTCTGATGACTTCCGATGCCGGAGTGTGTTTGTGCATGTGTGTTTGTGAGCGGGCTCTGATTGTGCGCACAGTGTTCGCTGATTACAGAGTAGCAAAGGCCGAACACACAATCAGGAGGGATGAGGTGGACCAGCAGGATTGAAAACACACACTTTGTGGATGACAGGAAACAGCGAGATGCGGAACATTAAACTGCCGAGGGAGACGCGTCCGGAAAACTGACGAGAGAAGGAATAAAAAAAGAGAGAATGTTGCCAGTCTTTCATTATAACCGCCCACTACAGATGAACTCGCACACATAGGAAAATAGATACATACCGGATTTAAGTGCAAAAATGTGCATGATTGCAGACGTACACATACACTCAAGGTCCGCATCTAACTATTATAATATTCAAAATAAACATGGGTAACACGTAGGGATGAGCCGGATACTCGGCTGAATCGAGTATCCGGTACGGATAAAGCACTTTTGACGAGTATGAGTATCATACGAGTAATACGAGTCAATATCTGTGCTTGGATTGAATAAAAATTGTCATTGGGTAGCTGACTGTGTCTGCAATCTGTGCAGTGGCGTGTGTCAGCGTGCTTGTGTAGCGCTTTAAGTAGTCAGTGTAAAACACACTTAGCGTTAGTTTCATTTTTCAAGCCAGCGCATGTCGAGATTTTAAAAAATATATATTTACATATTTGGCTGTTCAGAGCAGGGGGGCATAAGGCGGGCCAGGAGCAATTCTAGGGGAGCTCTCTCTCTCTCTCTCCCTCTCTCTCTCTCTCTCCCTCTCTCTCTCTTCCTCTCTCTCTCTTCCTCTCTCTCTATCTCTCTCTCTCTCCCTCTCTCTCTCTCTCCCTCTCTCTCTCTCTCTCTATCTGTCTCTCTCTCCCTTTCTCTCTCTCTCCCTCTCTCTCTCCCCCCCTCCCTCTCTCTCTCTCTCTCT
>JBBMFX010087871.1:0-10058 GCA_037832545.1 Rhabdalestes septentrionalis | reverse complement strand
GGCCTCTCTCATCTTTTTAAGTGGGAGAACTTGCACAATTGGTGACTGACTAAATACTTTTTTGCCCCACTGTATTTATATGAAATGTGGGGGGGTCCAAACGAATAATTATGAAATGTGAGGGGGACACGCTCCCCACTGGTGGAATGGTGATGACGCCCATGATTGTAAATCACGCTGGATTAGAGTGCCTGCCAGATGCCACTTGACCTTAATCTCTATGTTTCTATCTTAAGTTTCACAAATTTTGAATGACATCACATAAATGAATATGCAGAGTCAGAATATACAGAGACTAACATGAATTCCCCCTGGTTCTGCAGGGATAATTTCCTCCAGTTTAAAGGCCATGTCCCTCCTCCTCGGCTGGCCGCTGTGTTGTCTTTTCTACTGGAGCTGCTGAGGAGAAATAATGACTCTGATCCTGAACTACTGACCGTAACACTTCTATCTGTACTACGGTGTCTGATGCTTGTCAGTGAACCACAAGGTGAGTTCGCACACACACACACACACAAAAAATACCTATTTTAATCTGCACTGGTACACTGTCATGCGGCTTATCCACTTCTGGTGTGCACACTTTACATATGGACAAATAACAGGTTAAAATATATGCTGCATTTTCAGTCTTTATAATGATAAGTCCAGACAGTCCTACAAATCAAATCCACCATTTAACACAAAGTAGCTTTAATCAGAAAGCATACATTCATTATTAATGCAAATGTACAGATCATCCTATAGCTACTGCAATAATGTATTACAGGAAACATTAATACAGCTCTTGGTGTAATGAAACATCAGCCACATTCTCCTGCACTTCCTATAATTAATTGGATCTATCAGAACAACTTCTTGAATTTTGTGAGCATTACAGAACTTTATAAAGCACTTTTTAAATAAGACAAGAGAAGTGATTTCACCCCATACTATTCCTGTGGTGTACTACCCATTGTGTTTTTAAATCTCTCATCCTGTACATGCCACTTTGCTAAAACCTATTGTGTCTTGGAGAGGACAACTTTAGCTTTCATATGATGTCACATGTGTGGGGGTCTGGCGTTGCCCGCCCACCATTCCTATCTTATCAAAATGGCTGCCACCAGCACAAGTATATTTTATGGAGGAAAGAAAGATAAGCATGATAATTATATTTAAAATTCTTTGGGATTCTTTTCCCAAAATGAACATCCAATAAGTAATTTGAGTAAGTTTTCAGAGCTTAGATTATTTATTTTCTCAGTGCAAATGACATTTATTTTTGTGTACTGTAGTGCACGTCAGGACTTAGTATTTGTTTTGATTTAATTTTTTTCTAGTAGACATTTCCTTCACAGAAGTAGAAAGAATTCTTAACATAATCATTGAGGGAGATTCAGAGTTAGATGTTTCTGAAGTTGAGTTTTCAATTTTCATAATAAGCTCTTGATTTAGTGAGTGTGAAAGATCAATAAAATTCCTGTTGTGCACTCAAGTGCACATACTCTCTGAAAAAGAGTAAATAACAAAGCAGTGCTGTGCATATTACTGAAGGTGTTGTGTTGTGTTACAGTCAAGAAGCTGAGTGCAGACTGTTTACAGCTAATTGTGAACAGATGTTTGTCTTCAGTAAGAGTTGAGCTATGTGAGCAGATCATCACAGTTCTGCGGTAATTCATTTACTATCACTATTTCTTCTTGTTTGTGTGTTCCAGCACATTGCCTCTACTGTATTTAGGCACACATGATTTGATCATAATTGTATTTTTGTTTTGTGTAGAGCATTTGTGGAGGAGAATGAGGGTGTATATGAGCTGCAGGTGTACACTGTACTGGAGACAGTGGCTATCCTAAGTCCATCCACTGTGTCCAGTCTGATTCCTTTTCTGTCTCTGGGTCTGCGGCAAACAGAACAGAAGAAGGGACTGGGAAAGAACATTTCTCTCAGGTAAAGATAATAATATTAGTAATAATGATATCCACAATAGTAGTAATAATGATATGCTACAGTTAAGTAGCAACATTAAAGACAAAAATAAGACCTGTAACCCCATGGAACGTAACACAAGACATATAATCTAAAAGAATATAATTTGGGATGGGGGGAGTCAGGGGATGAAGTGGGGGAGAAAATATTTTCCGATCTAATCAAATGCCTTATTAACACATCCAAAGAAAGAGTGTATAGTTGAGTAGTTCTCCAGCTCATACACATAAACTAAACTTATTAATTAACAGAGGCTGAATCAGGTCTATTTGATTAGGGTTATTGCCTAACAGGGCTGCACACTGGCCCTCTAGGAACAATCGCATTCCTGACCTTGTATTGTTTTACCAAAAGTTGTATTTCTTTACATGTACATGTACAAGAGTTAACCTGAGCTTGTTTGCTGTAACTGCCTTTTGAATTTTTGTGCAGTGTGACAGCACAAGTAGGTATTTTTTATTTTTATTTTAAACACACTAAACCAATAATGAATGTCATATGCTCTTTCAGAGTTCATGTCTTAAAAACTGTTAGGATATGACCAAAAACTAAATTACTATTTCATTATTTAAAAGTTTCATGTCTAATTGAAAATTCTGAATCATTTCTGTCTTAGTGTCTTATCTCTATTCAGGAATTGAAGTCTAGCTGTTCACTCAAAACAGCATAAAATACGAGTACAGCCATTTGCAAAATGTAAATATGTCACGATAATCTTTTACTATATATATCCTTCTCTCTCTGTCTGTCTGTCTCTTTCTGTCTGTCTTTCTCTCTCTCTCTCTCAGGAATGCATATAAGTCTCTTTTAACCCTGCTAGGTGAAAGTGGCCAGGCTGAGTTGGTCAGTCTGGAAGAAGACTGACCTGAGCTGTCTGTTCTGGGTCACCACTGTGAATGTTGTGTTAATATCTTTCTTAATAAAAATGACAATATGCAGGTGTGGTATCAATCACTCATTATACTACTTCACTTCAGATAAACCTACTTCAGATAAACCTCACTTAAGTTCAGTTTAAAGCCAGATTTATACAAATCACATAATATTGGTTAATTATTTTATATGCTTATATTATATGCTTTAGATGTCTGTGATGAAGCTAAACCCAATCTGAAACTAAACCACTGAATGATAGGTGCACGTTCACAATGACACCTGGTAAATATGTATAAGGGCAGTATTTAAAGTGCAATATAAATTTATATAAAAACATTTTATTTAAACAACTATGCTCTGCTGCCTCCAGATAAAACAAGGCAGGAATACAGTGGGATCTTTAAATGTGACTTTAAGATGTCATAACTTACTGTTGGAATTTATTAAAATAAACTGAAAAGAAAAAACAGCATTTATTTAATCCCAGGGCTTGAAGCAATGTGTGTGTGAGGGGCAGAGGCATTTTGTATTTAACCAATAGAAATGGCAGCTCAGGTAAGTGTATGTTTACAGTAGTTTAGTAACGGTCAGTATTAGAAACATTCAGGCACATGGTAATAGTTCGGTTTTACAATAAATACAAAACGAACAGCAGTAGTCTCTCAATTACTCAAATGAACTGGAATTAGTTTTGAGTAGTGTGATGGTGTTCCAGGTTTTCTGAAGAACGCCACTACAGAAGAATCTGTGAGTCTTAAGAGTTGTGGGATACAAACATTGCAGACACATCGTAAAAATGACATGGAGTGAAAAGTCATACTTGAAAACAACAGATTTTTCCTCCTTGCCATTAAAGGAATTGTTTGGCCAAAAGATAAGTTTCGGTGTCTGAATTTTCCTTCCTTAGTGTTGTACTTGAACTTTGAGAGCTACAATAGTCCAGTTCAGACCTGAGGATAGCGGTCAATATTGCAGGTGTGCTTCATCTTTTCAATCCACCTTTACACATGAACCACAAAAAATAAATGCAAGCCCATATATTACAACATATAAACTTTTGCTTGATTTATTTAAATGAGTGAGCATTATGTAAACATACATCTTATGTCTTATTCACTCCCAGTTTTTAAAGCATTTACACTATAAGGACAAAAGGGTTGGGACACTCTTGTTTTTCAGGGTTTGGGCCAGGCCTCTTTTAATGAAGGGCAATCTTAATGCATCAGCAAGCCAATGCTTTTAACTTTGTGGACAGCTTGGAGAGGACCATTTTCTAGTCCATTATTCTTATCCTTATAAATTCATTGCTTCAGTGATGGCATCCCTGCCTTTACATATACCGTTAATTAGCTTCTCCTATTAACACTGAAGTTGTTTCAGTGCAGAATGCTTTTTATACAAGGCACAGTACAGGGTGGCCAATAAGAACAGAGGTCATTTACATATATTACTTGTAAAGGCACAGTTTCAAACCCAGCCTATTCAAATATAAGGGGTAATGACACTAGTGAAATTAATTTTTAAAAATGGTATATAAATCCACACAAACAGAACAGAATTAAACTACAGAATATGTGCCTAGGACTGCTAGTGTCATCACTGAGGTATCCTTGAGCAAGGTAACATCCCCACACTGCTCCCTGAGCACCTCTCTTTGGTTGCATCCCACTGCTTCACTTGGTGAATGGGTTACATGCAGAGAAAGGTGTTCACGTGTGGCTTTTAAAAACTCATGTTTTTATGCAAATTATGATTGGAGAGAAACTTCCATTGCTTGCTAACAATAATAGCCTCATACAGTTGTGCTCATAAGTATACATTCTCTGGCAGAAGTTTTTGTGTTATATGAATACTTTTTTTCACTCTTGGTTAATGGTTGGCTGAAGCCATTCATTGTCACACAACGGACATTTTTTTTTATCATAACACAAACCATCCAAATGACCCTGATCAAAATTTTACATACCCCAGGTCTTAATACCGTGTATTGCCCCCTTTAACATCAATGACAGCTTGAAGTATATTGTTGTAATTGTGGATGAGGCTCTTTATCCTCTCAGATGTTAAAGCTGCCCATTCTTCCCGGCAAAAAACCTCCAGTTCCTGTAAATTCTTGAGCTGCCTTGCATGAACTGCATTTTGAGGTCTGAGTGGCTTAATGTCATTAAGGTCAGGAGACTTGAGATGGCCATTCCAGAACCTTCATTTTATTTTGCTGTAGCCAATGACTGGTCGACCTGACCTTGTGTTTTGGATCATTGTCATGCTTGAATGTCCAAGTACGTCCCATGCGCAGCTTCCGGGCTGATGCATGCAGATTTTCCTCCTGTATTTTTGATGACTTACATTCATTTTGTCATCAGTTCTGACCAAATTTCCTGTGCCTATGTAGCTCACACATCCCCAAAACATCAGTTATCCACCAACGTGTGTCATAGTAGGAATGGTTTACCTTTCACCATAGGCCTTGTTGACGCCTCTCCAAATGTATCATTTATGGTTGTGACCAAAACGTTTCTCAGTTTCACTCTAAATGACTTTGTGCCAGAATGTTTGTCTCTGGGCTGTTTGGCATTTTGTAAGCAGGATACTTTGTGGCATTTGCACAGTAATGGTTTTCTTCTGGCAACTCGAACATACAGCCAATCTTTCTTCAAATGCTCCCTTATTGTGCATATTGAAACGGCCACACTGCATGTTTTCAGAGTCCTGTATTTCACCTGAAGGTATTTGTTTTCACCTTGAATTTATTTGCATCCTGAACATTTTTCCAGGCTTTGTCTGAAATTTTAGTTGGTCTACCTGACCATGGTTTGGTTTCAACAGAGCCTCTAATTTTCCACTTCTTATTTATAGATTAAACACTGCTGTTTCTCCATTCCTTTCATATTTTTTTACATCCTTTGACAACTTTTGCTTTCTTCATGACTTAAAATCCAGAAAACATCAGTGCAGCACTGGATGAAAGATGCAAGTGTCTTTCAGGTGTCTAGAACTCACTGACATATTATACACACCCACTTATTAAAAGAAAGCACTAAGGTGAAGATGGTTACATGTAATAGCCATTCAAACTGGTTTGTGTCAAGTTGTGTGCATGTTCACTCTTGGCTTTGTAAACGTAAACGTTTGATCAGGGTTATTTGAGTGGTTTGCATTGTGATTATGATTAAAAAAGTGTAAACACAAATGTTTGAAAATAATTGGCTTAAGCCAACCACTAACCATGAGTGGAAAAAAAATTATAAATATTCTATGAAAATTAGTTAAGAAATCATAAATTCTGCCAGGGTTTGTAAACTTATGAGCACAACTGTAGCTCCAGTGCAAAAGAGGCATGCTTCAAACGTCAGATATTTCTTGGATGATTGGCTACATACTGTGCACAAATCCACATGATCCTCAAACAGATGTGTTTATGAAAGAGACTTATTACCGTTTAAACCCATCCTATATAAAAACATCTGGATATTTGATTTCTGTGAACTTAAATCATGGCCAGACCTAAGGGTGGACCCTGCTAAACTTAATTATAGCAATGCCCACCCACATGCTTAAAAAAAAGCCTCATATATACAGTTTTTCAACTGATTTGGCACCTTTGTCAAATTATATTTAATATTTTCATTAGAGGTATAAAAAAAAAAAACTTTTTTCAGGGCTAGGCCAAGGTAATTGAGAAAAACTAATGATTTTGAACATTTTCTTTCTAAATAATTGGCCTATAACATTAGAAATCAAAGTTGTTGCTACTGGAAGTAAAGCATGTGCTTGAAATGACATCAACTGTGCTGAATCAAAATCTGTAATTGAAATTTTCCAGCACATCCAGATTTTAAGTAATAGGCAAATAATGTGTTTTTTTGCTACACATACAGTTACACATCAATGTAACAGCTGTTTCTGTCATGTGGATGTTTGCTACTGCCTCAAATTAAACCACGTCCTGGTTGAATTCGGTACCGTGGGTGTGCTGCACTGATGTCAGCTCAGTTTAAGGCAATACGTACAACAAACTTGGATATTGGGTAAATGTTTAGGTAAGACATAAGCAGATACAGCTGTGTTGACCATCCTGACCATTTACATTTACGGCATTTAGCACAAACCTTTATACAAAGCGAGCAGTCTCCCTGGAGCAGCTTGGGGTTAAGGGTCTCGCTCAGGGACCCAGTGGTGGTGCTGAGGGTAGGACTCGAACCCATGACCTCATGGTCCAGAGGCAAGTATCCTACCCACTGAGCTACCTCCACCCTGTGTTACATTTATGGTAAAAACACACCATGTGGTGATGACCAAGAACTTGATTACAAGTACGTTTACGTCATTTAGCAGACGCCTTTTATCCAAAAGGACTTCCATTCCTAACTACAGGGGACAGTCTCCCCGGAGCAACTTGGAGTTAAGGGTCTTGCTCAGGGACCCAGTGGTGGTGCTGGAGGTAGGATTCGAACCCTGAACCTCATGGTCCTCATGGTCCAGAGGCAAGTGTCCTACCCACTGAGCTACCCTACTCTAGCCTTGCTGGTTTAATCGCTAAAGGAGGGCTGTGCCCTTTACTGCGCTGAGAGATCATCACTTAGACTGCTTTTTCTGTATGATTAAGAATTCTGGATTTCCAAACAAGTCAAAATCTGTCTATCCTGACTGTGAGCACGCTCTTAAACCAGTACCGAGGTTCCAGTGCCAATTCCTCTTGATTCTGTTCTGCTGAAAGTTACAATTCTGATGGGGATCTGATGCATGCATAACTTAAAATTCTGATGTGATAGACAAAATGTTCATTTAGTTTTGAATTCAAAACACTGGATGTAGCATATGACACATGGATTACACAAATTAGCAGACAGAAATTACTTTTTTGTGGTCCAGTGTGTAATCAACACACATTGGCAGACAAGCCATGTTCAAATATTCTGAAGTGAGATTTGAAACAGAAAGCACTGAATTGCCTGAGATCCCACCACTACTTATAGCTTACATTTATCTCATATAGGCTGCAAAAAGAAAATTAAGCATAAGTTAATAAAATTACCCATGCTAAAATTATGACTGCACCAACCAACAAGAAAAATTTTAATTGGGGCCTGTAAGCAAATGTCAATCAATTCAACATTCAAGGGTAGTTAAGGTGTATTTAGGTCAAAATGACACCGTTAAGCTCTGACACTGATTGGACACTGACAGTGCCCATGTTAAATAGGAAAACTTGCTGTTATATAAACACAAGATATATTCTTAAATTGACAGATGTTATATAAAAATTACATTTACACACATCGATTTTGAGTGTGTGCTGCACTCTTTACATACACTTCTTCCATTGAAATGGCTCAATCCATCAGTTCAAGCACCACACCAGTTGCAAAGTTCTTCCAATCCGTTCCATTTGTGAATCAGGTTTTTTACTGGATGTCTTTTTCAAGACGAGTTGTCTCCCATAGAAATGTTTAATCTTTGAAAGTGTTGATTTGTATTCGTCTTGTGTCTATTTTGTGTGTGTGTGTGTTAATGCAATGTTACAGTGCTCCTATGCGATGGTGAGGCATCTGTAGAGTCTGCAGGTTGGGGCAGGTGAAATATGGGGCAGGTAAAAAACATGTTGCTATTCCATTAGATGGGAAAGGAAGAGTCGGGCCATAAAACACTTCCTCTTTTCCTTTAGTGCTCACGTCCAGCACCTGTCAATCACATAACCACATTACAATCTTACTAAATTGTATACCCCATAATGACAATGACACCATAACCACATTTCTAATTCTATATGTGCATCATTCCACACCTTTCCACATTCAAACAAGTGCATTATTTACATCATTACATTATTTAGTCCTAAAGTATCCCTTCATTACAGTATTAAATCATTAAGTTAATTCATAAAATCTTGACCATGTCTGTATCTTCTTTTTCGACAATCTATTTTTGGAATGAAACATATATTACAAGATTTGAATCCAAATTGCTTGTGTTCTGCTGTACAGATTTTCTTGAGAAATAAATGTACATACATTTTTTTAATGAGCTGCATTAATTAACTGTACGACTTTGAAGAGGTACAGTTACATAAGAACAACTTAAATTTGTCTTTGGAGCATTCTGAAAATAAAATAATGACACTTGGTCAATTTTAAAAGAAATTAAATATCCTTTTTTTATGATTTCCTCAGAGTTTTACTGTGAGGGTCTCACATATTTAGCCCTCTTGCTCTAGATTTGAATAAACATAATACAAATATGAAACTAAGAAATTGTATGTATTTATTATGTTCTAAAGACAAAGTAAATGTATAATAAATAATTTGTTATTCAAAATATTACAGTCATGGAAAATAACAAATGCCTCCATATGTGTTGTAAGCCTCAGTGTTTGTATAGCAGCTGTTCCATTTCTTGTATTTCAGCAGCTTCAATCCTGATTCACATCTATGCACTTGTTATTTTAATTGTTGCAATTGTAAAATAATACAATGTTGTTGTTTAATGATTCCAAGGTATATCAATTATTTATATGTATTAATTTAAAATCCTCAAATAATTTTTATTTGGAAATTTGAATGAAATGTGGTCAATAGTGTATAAAACAACAGTGACATGCATATTTTACATAGACCCACTCCCACAAATTACAAAAGTAAAATAAACCAGAAAAGAAATAATTTTTTCCATGTATAAAGCTGCTTTTTTACAGGTAATATCAAAACAAAAACAGAAAATTATTTCCTAAGAATAACGTACAAAATAGAATATATCATTGTTAAATATGCTTTTCAGTACCGTGAAACTCGTCTGAAATGTGCTTCCAATGTTTCCTTTTGGGATAAAATGTATATTATTCCCTTTTCATATTTTTAATAGGGCTTTGATTCAATTCAGAAAACTTTTGAAGAAATTCTAAAGGGCACATTTAAACTAAGAAGATTCAAACTAGATTTAAACTAAGGAAATTCCGGACTGCAGCTTCTACAGTTGCGTCAACCAGCAGCAGCCAATCAGCAGCAAGGAGGAATAAATAAAGTTCTTGGACTGGCTCCTTTCAAACCTCCTGCCTCGGAGTACAGCAGTAACCATCCCAAGACAAGCTTTCTTTGTCTTCTCTGGACAGTATATTTATACAGTTATATTTTATATGGAAATGAAGGTAAATGTTAACATTTGTGTAACAAAATTAGTAAATTATATTTTTCTTCAAAATTCAGCACTAATATATATA
>JBBMFX010087860.1:0-10059 GCA_037832545.1 Rhabdalestes septentrionalis | reverse complement strand
CACATACATATAAAACACCATACACACACACAAACCTGACACACATCACACACACACATTTCACACACAGCAGCTCTACAGTCCTCTGGGTCTCAGAGTCTCTGCAACACACCAGAAACGATTCAGAACCAAACTGACCAGCCGGGAACTTTTCCTTCAGGTTTGATCTCTTTGCTCTGCAGGATCTCAGGGCTTTGGGGAAATATTTCCTACAATCTTCTAAAATATTTCAGAACTGGATCAGACACACATAACTGTGTCCTCCTCCAGAGTCCCGGCTCCTCTTAGTGTTTCTTCTTGTTTCTGGGGAGGTTCTCCTTTGGAACCTTGGTTATCCTGAGTGGTTCCTCATGCTCCTAGAGAAAAATTCCACAACATTACTACTGAACTACAAATTTCCTCCAGGACCACAACATTACTCCAAGACCTCCAGGATCGCAACGTTCCTCCAGGACCAAAAAGTTCCATCAGGACCATAAATTACCTCCAAGACCACAACATTCCTCCAGGACCACAACGTTCCTCCAGGACCACAACGTTCCTCCAGGACCACAATGTTCCTCCAAGACCACAATGTTCCTCCAAGACCACAATGTTCCTCCAGAACCACAACGTTGCTCCAGGACCACAATGATCCTCCAGGACCACAAATTACCTCCAAGACCACAAATTACCTCTAAGACCACAAATTACCTACAGGACCACAAATTACCTACAGGACCACAACGTTCCTCTAAGACCACAACGTTCCTCCAGCACCACAACGTTCCTCCAGGGCCACAACATTCATCCAGTACCACAACGGTCCTCCAGCACCACAACGGTCCGGTGTTTTATCCAGCAGGAAGTCGCTCCACAGCATCTCTCTATCTTCTGCAGGAATAAGCTGCCAAACTCAATCAGAAAAACTTGCCGGTTGAATTTCTTGTCCCATCATTCCACCTCCATCTGTTCACACCGTACTGTACTTCCACCACCATCACGAACCTCAAATAGACCCTCATCACCAAGAGAACCCTGCAGCGCCTGCAGACACTGAAGAGAGCATGGGTGTCCACGGTGGTGGTGGTGGTGGTGTGTGTGTGTGTGTGTGTGTGTGTGTGTGTGTGTGTGTGTGTACCTCGTGGCAGAGCTCCAGTGCGCGGGCGCTGAGGGGGTGGGGGGGGTGCAGGTCCCGGACTCCGCGGGCCACAGCGCTGTGGAGGCTGAACGCCTGCTGGAAGTCTTTCTGCTGCAGGAGCTCCAGCACCACCTGCACATCCACCCGACTCTCCACATCCACCAGACTCTCCCCCACACACCGCACAGTCTCCAGCAGATCATCCAGCTCTGAGAGAGAGAGAGAGAGAGAGAGATACAGAGAGGGAGAGAGAGAGAGAGAGAGAGAGAGAGAGAGAGAGAGAGAGAGAGAGAGAGACAGACAAAGAGACAGGGAGAGAAGGAAATCTTGTCCACAGGCTGTTATTTTATGTTTACATTTTCTAGTTTTTTTCCTTGTAAAACAGTGTGTCCTGAAGGTATAGGAATTCCTTTCCATTACCTTTTTCACCATGTGTGTTAATGGTTTAATGACACTCTTGCAGTCAACTGAGTTGCAAGAACTTCAGCTTAGAACTGCCTTTCATTTCAGGGCAGGCCGAGACTTGTTTTAGATTAGACGAAACGGGACGGTGTGCTGGAGAGAGCCCACTTGGCATATGCCTTCTAGAAGACAGTACGCTCGACTGGTGCGGCATTCTCAGCGGCCTAACAACCAGGCAGAGCTGGCAGAAACCAGACTTTCCCAAACTGCCACTGAGACATCTGCATGCTGTAAATTGACAGACTGTAGGGTGAAGAGCTCGGTCCACATTTGAATGTAAAACAGATCATTATCTGATACTTAGGAGGTAATCTGCAGTCATTACGTGACACAATCTGATCCACACTCTTATTAAAAGGACCCAAAAATGGTTCTCTGAAGCAATGCCAATTGTGGTTCTCTAAGTAACATTTCCACTAATGGAATGAGATGTGCAAGTTTTAAGTACTATGTTAAACACAGGAAACACAAATCTGTATTGACCTTTTTTTAAGGCCATTTTTTTAAGTTTCCTCCCATAAAAGGATGTCACCCTATTTTGACTGAAGTGGTGCAATTGGTTGAGAGTGTCATATACAAAAAATATGCCATTTAGCACTCTCCTCCAAGCATGTTTAGCCTCAGAAGTTCAAATACCAGATGGGATGGTCCAAATCCAAATGTCATCAAGAGAGTGTGTGGCAACCGGAAAAGTGTAAATCTAAAAAGGATAGGGAAATGGGGGGGGGGCTTTTACAAATTACACTTTCCACAGTGGCCCAGAATTCAGCTTTCTTTGAAGGATATCACAGCAGAGGTACAGCACAAGGGGAACAGTACGTCAGTGAGTACAAAAGATTTCGTTCCCCCAATTCAGGCTGAAGCCCCCTGAGGTCGACCCACTGGTGCCTCACTGCTACGCATTACAATGCCTGAATCATTCAAGATTTCAAGTCAACACAAGTCTAGGAAAGATAAAAAAGTTCCAAAGACAAAGACAACTATAAAAAAAAAGTGCTGCAGTACATGTGCATGTCTGTACAAATGCAGGACAAAAGAAAGAGATATGGATTGAAGGAAACTAATTTTAGCCCATCAAGGTGCATTTCTTTGGCTTCCCAGCTTTCATCAAATATTGTAAACCTGCACAAAGTATACCCTTCACATTATGAACAAAATCTCATTTACACAAAAAATTACACACCTTTATCCCAAATGAGGCCACTCAGTCAAAGCATGTCTGGTGTTTGAAGTTTGCTTTTTTGCGCTGTGGCTTTATGTATTTAAAAATGAACAAATGTGTAATGCACTTTTAAACAGCAAACAATTCGAAATTTGTCCATGACAGGGGAATTTGACCAGGGATTATTAACAATTCGTTAAATGAGGGAGTCGGAGGGAAAACAGAATTAAGGTCATTTCGCAAGTTTTTACAGAAACAAAAAAGAAAAAGGCAAATTCTGAAAAGGCGCATGTTTTTAACATCAGAGCTCTTGAGTGCTCATGGAAGCGGAGCCTCCAGCTCCCTCTCACAGAGGTTTAGCTTCAGGTCAGATTAACTTTTTAAGCAGCGCTTCTTTGAGCCTCTGGCTGAAAGAAAAAGAAACTGTTTTTTTTGGTGTTGCTGCCCACTGAATCCATTTTTCTTGTTTTTCATTTTCTTTGCGCCTGAAAGCTGCATCGGAGCAATCTGGTCTGCATTATTCATCCATTAAAATGAATTTCAAAAATGTTGCGACCTGAACCATCACTAAGAATGAAAAAAAACTGCACCATGCTAACTGGTGTGATCTGTGTTTCCAGTAGTTTTATTTGTCGATTTGCTTTAGTGCAAATCTACAGAAGTTGCTGGACTACACTCATGTTTAAGGTGAAACTGTGATTGCTTTTTTGCTTTTCCAGGAAAAAGTTAACCACTATTTAGCCTTGTGCTCTTTTGAAAATGGAGCTTTCCCCGGCCCACCCACACCCGACCACAGAGAAACGTGATATTCCAGCCGATTGGTTGCGTAGTTAACCCCGTTAGATTCCAGCGCCATGCTAGCATGACTCAACGTGACATAATGGGCTTTGGCAGCATGTGTTCCTAAGAGGTGGGTCGTGGTTTTAGGAAGGGGGTGCTGGCGGAGGGCGTGCGTGGGAAGACGAGGTTGTGAAGCATCAGGCAGGGCCGGGAGTTTGCTCACTCGTGTCCGCACTTGCAGGAGCCGTGGTCCCAGGCGAAACGCAGCTGTGTTTGGAGTCTGCCCCCAACTCTTTGACGGACTCCATGGAAATGAAAACCACAGACTACCACAGTGATGCATCACATATTACCCACACCTCAAAATGAATGGAAGACGGACATGTGGAGATTTGATCACAGCCTGTGGAGAAGACCGTGAACCAACTTTGAGCGAACAGTTACGCTCTGATTGGGCATGTCCTGGTGTTATTTCTACACTTCAAACGTACATGAAAAGAAACGCTCTGAACAGGAGACTACTAAGCGTTGTGGATAGACGTATATAATCACAATACGCTGTTACACGATACATCAGTTTAGTCATATAAATGCACTCAAATATCATGGACTGCCAAAAACAATTCCAAGAAAAAACATTTAAGTTCCTAATTAAAGCTTTCAGTTAATATGTGTGCTTGTGTGGAAGTGTAAAGGTCGTTCTATTGATCATATACCGATCAAATTTGTTTTTCTTGCATTGAATGTCCAAACCAATAACAATTTAGATCTATTTTCCTGGCATCTAAAACACATTTTTAGTGCTTCATCACATTACGCTCCATTTATAAAAAAAAAATATGAGGCATGTGGACGTTTTATGGCTTTAAACTGAATCACTGAGTTGTAAACAATGTCATTCAGAGCGGTTGTGAAATGTTCTGTTCTGCAGAGTTAGAACTGCTCGCAGTGTCGGTGATAGGAATCAGACTTCCAAAGTGTTTACTGCCCTCAAAAGCACAGAAAATGGCTGCATGAAAGGATTACAAATGCTGGATAACGTGCCTGATGCTGGAAACGACCATTCAACGAAAAAAAAATTTTGTTCAAGGTGGATGGTTACAGTTATATATAGTGATAAAATAACACTTTTTTTTCCAAAAAAACAACTCCCCTCCAGGAAAGTGATTTTAAACTTTTGAAAATTAGGTTTATGGATTTTGAAATACATGCCCGGTCACAGCCCAGGGCGAGTCTGAGGCCGTTAACCTCGCTGACCTCAATCTAAATCTCAGTCACACCTCATAGCAGAGCAAACAAATGCAGGAAGCTGTCTGTTTTCCATATGCGGCAGCACATTTGGCCGTGCCCCTAAAACATACAGTAGAGCCATCTGACACTTGCCTCTGTCTAACATCGCACTCTCGCTCTCCTCCTTCGCTCAGTCAGCATTCATTATGCTACACAATGCTGAGTTCCAAAACTATTACCGGACAGGACATCGGCAGTGTCACAATAATATCTGCGCTTCAAATGCTTCTTCAAATGGGCTAAGCCAAATTAACTTAGTGTGGTTTCTTAAAATGAGCAAAATAAGCAAAAATCGAGATTTCAGGAGTTTCAGTGACTGGGACATTTCTTAACACTAGGATATAAATAATTTGTGCTTATTTCGCATATTTCAAAAAATCTTACTAAGTTAAAATGTAAATGCTTAATCAAAAACTTCAACCAATGAGGTAAAAATTACTCACAAAAATTCCATAAAGTCAGCAAAGAAATAGATCAGAAGTGCCTCAGTGGTGACAAAATTTCTTTCCACTCGATATATATCATTTCTGCATGCAGTTTTGCTCATTTTAAAAACTCGTACTATACAGAATCTGCCCACTCAATTGGCAGTTTGTTTAATATGCGCATTTACATCTAATTCCTAGTGTATTTTCTCTGGTCTTTGTATTTTGCCGACGTTACTACAGTGGCTGTAGAAGAGTCTGACCAGCAGTTCCCAACACAGATATAACTGGCCTCTAAATCCCCCGGCCTCTTACTTACACTCAGCATGAGTTCATATTCAGCAAACATCATGCACAATATGACTTATGTTTTTACTTTTTAAAAAAACATATCACGCGCATGACCGAAACGAGCAGGGCGGCTGAACTATATTACAGCGCTACATAAGACGCTGGAAATGTGGACTGGCAAAAGAAGGCAAGGTGGCTGACGATAAATAGAAAATTGTTTCTCGCAACATCCGGGCACTAAGCTGTATATGGCCGCAGGAATCCAGGCCACACGGGCCCCCAGCAGCGTGCCACCGGATGAAGTCAGAGAACACTCGGAGAGCTCTATCCTGGGAGACATCGCAAACTAAAATAGACACCGATGGTCACAATGGTGACGCCAGACTCCAGCAGACCAAGTTTAAGAGGCCTGCAAGGTACACTGTAAAACTGAGAGTAAAGCTGAGACAGCAACTTCTACAAGACTTCCTGAAAAGGCATAAGAGTCACCCAAGGATCCTAGTCTGGTAATATGGAAACATTTTCACAGCAAAAATTAGGACGAACCAGGACAAATGACGTGTTTTGCTGGTTTCTGAGGTGTAAATATGTACACATCCACACATCGTAACACACAGTAACCATATATTTGCTTCTTATTTGTGAAATACCAGGAAAAACAAGCTAAAACAAGGCCTATAAAAACTATTGCATGATACATGCAGTCATTCTAGAAGTACTGACTATACACATTACATACTCTGAAAAGTATTGTGACACCGTGACATAATTTAGCATGATAGCATATTACACCTCACCTGATAAGTATTAAGATCATTGGTTTTTGAAACAGACTGGTGTCACCATAAATCCAACATTCAGTCTCTTAACATCTCAGGTACTGCACACATCACTAAATCCAGTTCAGGATCTCTTGGACAGCTGGTACTGCTGGGATTCAAATTCATGGTCTCTTGACCAACAGAGTCTAACTTTAGCAACAACAACAGAAAGTTCAACCCAAGTGTTAGGAGGATACCAAACATACACTCGGAATATTGTGTTCGAATTGATCAGTACTCAAAGTGAAGCATGTGAAATAAAGTGGAGATTGTGTTGTGGTCCAAGCCCAACTTTTTAGGTTAAAAAAATGTATGTCAAACGCCACGCAGTTGCTCAGTTTCTTGTTTAATATGTTTAAAGCTCAGAGCTCCAGGCTGAAGCATAGCTACAACCTCCTATACACACACAATCGCACACACTCACAGCTGTGACAGCAGTCTAAGTCAGCGTCTTCAAAAAATGATGATGACTGCCATTACCACTCAATGCCATTTTTGTTCCACTTCATCATTTAGCACATTGGGCACACAGGAGGTATGGTACATATTAAATTACGGATCTGAGCCGTAATGTGTAAAAAAATTGAAAATGTACATTTTTACAATAAACAGTAAAATCCGCTTATTGCTCTCACAGCCATTATTTATTATTAATAATAAATGTATGTGCGATCGCAGCCCTGATGTGAGCCAGGGAAAACCATTGAGGTCATCTGAGCGGTCAGCCAGAGATACTGACCAGACAAATAATCACTGAAAAGGAACATTATTTAACAAGCTCTTAAAAGCCCAGCTAGTTCAACAGGTCAGTGTATTCAAATACACATATGGCCATTGAAAACCTCCACTGTTCTCAGCAACAGACGGCGAAGGGTCTTGTGGCAATTATCAGGCCACTGATGGCCACTTGATTGTTCCAGTAAACTAAAAGGTAATAAAGTGTTTTATTGGTCTTTTGTTTGGGCCGATTGATATTCCTTGACCTGGAATTCCAACTGGACACTGTCGCTGTCAGTAGCAACCAGTGCAATTGAATCAAATGAGCTGTCTGGTAAGTGGTAAAGCAGTCTTGTAAAGTGGAAAACAGATGCCCCCCGGTTCCGGATAATCCAATTACAATTCCATTGTGTCAGCCCTGGTGGTCCCTGAAACAACTGTAAAACTAAGGAAGCTGTCTCATCTTACCCTAAGTAGAGACAATACGGCCTATATTCCAGACATGAGAGGGAGGGTGACTCATGTTTTTTGCATCTAGTCATGATTTAATGATGAGAACAGACTAATGTGTATAATCACTGGAACAGCCAAGTTATCTGAATGAAGGGCATTTAAGTACTGAGACTTTCCATTGTCATGGAATTTATGGAGGAGTTGAAGCTTCTGGATCAGGTGTCTATTTACATTCAAGGAGTTCCTATGACAAAAACAGGTGCAATAAACTTATCCTGAAGGAATGAGTAGACAGACAGACAGACAGACAGACAGACAGACAGACAGACAGAAAGACACATAGATAGACGGATAGATAAATAGATGATAGCACTGTAGCACCGCACTCCTACTTTGGTGCATACCATGTAGTGTTTAATATGCTCTGTAATATTTATATATATATGTGTTTAATTACAATAACAATGTGTTCATTGTCATTGCATCTACAAGTCTTTGCCACTTCTTGCTCACACATCAGTCTTTTCGCTTTTCTACAGCTGGATTAACACACTGACTAACACAGTTCGCATTCATTGGTTCTGGGACATCCATGCTCCAAATCAGCCCCCAGCTTTGACGAGACTCTATAACATGATATCTTTTCAAATCAGCTGTAATGTGTTTTCAGGCTCAGCGCCTCTTTGAATATCCTGGGTTTTATTAGACGCCAGCATAACCAGTGGCAGGCTGAGGAAGAGGTAACATTAGACAGGCTGCACATGTGCAGGTCATCAGCATGAGTGACAAATGGCTTCCTATTCAATATCTCCACCTTGGAGTTGGTTGTCAAAATGAAGGGACCAAAAGATGCATGTTTCATTACTCCATTAAACACTGCATCAGCAAATCCAGTCTGATAAACAGTTACATTTAATTATCCCCTTGAGTGGCTATGGGAAGTAAGACAGAAAAGGATTTTTAAAAAGTGAATAAAATGAAACAGGACAATTGGTGTGCATTAAGGGACTATGTTAAGTCCCCTTTGGTTTCAGTTGTACAGTAGACGTCCCCTGAACCGGAGCTCATGATCCCCAGCCACCACTCCAGGGGTTCACCCTCAAGTTGGCTCTCAGAGACCAAGGCTGAACAAGTTTAACAGGCATGCAGACGCCACCGAGACCGCCTATGAATAGCTTGTTTCTAAGGACTAAATTAGATCAGGACACTCGAAAGAAGTGGACATTTTCAATCTTAGGATATGAACAGAGCTCTCTCTCCAGCCTGGTCTTTGGATCATCATGTCTGATAATCTCACCTAAACCTAACTACCACTGGAAGAACGAAGAAGTGACCACAGTCTGGGTCAGAGCTTAACCACAGCACCATTCGCCCCAACCACCACCCAGAGAAGGAAAGTTTCCAAGTGGAGAAAGCTGCAGGGATGAGATTCCTCTCAGGCTCAAGGAGAACGACCCACAGGTTTGGTCAAAGTTCTCTATGCACTCAAGCTATACATTGCACACCCATGTCAATGAAGTAGGAGGAGGAGGTGGTGGAGAGGGAAGGGGGGTTACTCACCCAGAGGAGATACGAGGTCACTATCAGAGAGATAAGGAGTCTGGAGACTTTCTGGAAGCCCGTCCTCGACCTCATTTTGCAACGGGTCCTGAAAAGCGAGGTCCCCTCACTTCAGAGTAAAGAAATAAGAAGCTGCTTAGAACAAGTTTGCACAGTTGGTGTCCCCGTCCCACGCACGGTGGGACCACATTTACCCAAACGGGATATCCGAAGGTGCAGGTCCCTCAGCCGAGAAGAAGTTCAGGGCGAGGAGAATGGCTGAGTTGGGCTGGGCTGGTTGTATCCACGGAGCTCCCTCTCGCCCCCACTCTGTTCTGAGCACGCAGGAGTTAGTGAAGCAGGACTGGGTGGCCGGTGCAGCTGGGATGGGACTTGGGACTTGGGACTCCCCCCACCTCCACCTCCTCTCCCTCTCGCCGGCTGGAGGAAAAGGCGGAGTGGAGTTCAGGGAGGGATTTAATGTTAAAGAAACGGAACCATGTATTCCCGAGTCTTTTCTTTGGGGAGACAAAACTTAAAACAACCTTTATGTGTGTTTGTTTTCGTGTGTATGTATATATATTAGAGTAAGCGTGTACTGTATATATATTCTTATATCACCCAACCCTAAAAGTTAACTTTTCATTAATGAATGTTAAAAATTAACTTTATTTATACGTAAATGATAAATATGTGAAAAGAGGCTAAACACTAGCACAAACAGCACAGCAAAGATCAAAATTGACATATACGTTGTTTACATGCTATATATGTCGTACACTTTCGATGAATTTGTGCATAAAAACATGAAAATATTAACAGTTTGGATTTATATGAGAAAATATTAACAGTTTGGATTTATATTAAATTCTCTCCGTGTTTACCTCAGGTTGTAAACTAATCTTACCCTAAGTGCAGAGGAGGCTGCACTTTAGCCTGGCTAGCTGTCATTGTGAGCTAAACATTTACTGCTGCCAAGGTGCAGATTAAAATAATATA
>JBBMFX010087822.1:0-10061 GCA_037832545.1 Rhabdalestes septentrionalis | reverse complement strand
CTGTGTGTGCTTGAGTGTGTGCGTGTGCGTGTGTGTGTGTGTGTGTGTGGTTATGCTTGGGTGTGTGTTTGTGTGTGTGTGTGTGTGTGTGTGTGTGTGTTTGTGCGTATGTGTGTGTTTGTGTGTGGGCATGCTTGAGTGTGTGTGTGTGTGTGTGTGTGTGTGTTTGTGTGAATGTGCCTGTGGAGAGGATGTGAGGTGAGAAAGAAACAGTAAATGAAACACCACAGTGTGAACTGGTACCTTACGAGTTTGTGTACGTCTGAAAGTGTGATAGCGAAATTTAACCACCTGAACCAAACTGTGAATTCCCTTTCACCCCCCTGTGAAGAGCCGGCAGTCCTGCAAAACAGGAACCAGGAGCTTGTGTCAAAATGTTTTTTCAAAAAGTAAATATTTTGTGTTTCTACCTATGGGTTTACAGTGGCTAGCAAAAGTATCCAATCCCCTTCAAGTCATTCGAATCTTCTGGATTAGAAAGTATTTGTCCACATTTTTCTGTTCTGTATTTTAATATTAACTGCAAATATTGTGCAGAATTAACAATAAAAACAGAAAAAACACAAATGGGGTTTGCAGAAGTATTCAACCACTTCCTCAGCCATAATTCTTTAGGGTAGATTACACTGCCAGTCAAAAGTTTGGACCCAACTTCTCGTTTAATGTATTTACCTTCTCATTCAACTTTTATTTTTGAGCCATTCCAGTGTCACTTTGGCCATAGTCACGGCTAGTTTTATACCACACATACCTCTTTGAAGTCTATCCAAAAAACCTTTTAACTCCTATCTGGGTCTTATATGGGAGTTCTGAAGGCATGGCTTCTTTCTTGCAACACTCCGGGTGATGCTGGTGTTATGGAGAGCTCTTGAAACTGTGGACCCAGGAATCTTCTCAACAGTTTCAGTCAAAGAGCACTACAGACTGTTGGGTTTTACTAGCCCCACTCTCCACTTGTTGTCTCTCTCTGATGCTTGAGTTTTTATTCTAGGAAGGATCTGGGTGCTCTGAATATCTTTCCTCTTTCTGATTATGGCTCCAACAGTCCTGAAACTTGCCTTCATAAAGGGTGCTTTTATATCCAGAAAGGCACCCTTCATTAAGGACTCACAAGGAGTCCCTAATTATGTTGAATTATTTTCAAATAAGTGTCATCTTTGTGTTGTTTGCTATTGTCATTTGTGCAAAGCCAGAGCTTCCAAAGCTGGGGGTTTGAAAATGTTTCAGTTTTTCTTGTATCTTTTTTACTGGTAGTAGACAAATAATATACATTTTAATAGTAGACAAATATATTCTTATAAAAGTTGTGTGAAGAAAATTGTGTTTGTATGTTTTATAATCCTGAAAATTCTAATGATTTCAAGGAGGTTGAATACTTTTGCAAGCCAGTCAAAACCTAACCTCACAAATCAAGTTCTACCTGGCACTCTCATTACTCCTCATGCAGTCGTTCCATCGTATTTCCAGAAATTCTGCCGGAGGGGGTCCAACAAAGGAATTATGACTATTAATCACAACCTGCTGAATAAGAGACTCGGAGACTATTATTTCTGCCCGGGCTGACGTAGGCTTGAATAATAGTCCAGATATTGATGATTGGTCAACTCTGAGGAGGAAGAAAAATGCTGACCTGCGTCAAACTGTGCCCTAAATTCAGCCGCAGATTTTATGACTGAGCGTTTATGGCCAGATTTCTTATCCTGCTACATAACTGAAGCCGTTGGATTTCTACTTTGCAAGAAATCTACAGTGCAGTGTTGAGAGGGCACCAGCCAAGTCTCAGTCTAATGGGGATTTTGGAGCTTTTATGCCAAAATTACAAATGTTAATCCTATTTTTACATTTATTTTCCAAAAAACATACAGAAATCACATTAGAAAAAACATTAGAAATACTGAAAACAAATGTAACTGACAGGTTTGGAAGTGTCATGTAAAATATACACTGTAAGCGCAATTTAATGGATGAGAACTTGTTCGAGTTTCATCAATATTTCCACCTCTTGTCTTAATCACAGGAGCACAGATTCATCACATCCTTCCCAGCAATCTTTGGAAATAACTTCCCAGTGCCCTTCAAGCAGCAAACAGTTCTGTCTCATTTACTGGAATTCATTTCACGCTTATTTGTCCAGCTCATCCCTGCAGCTCAATGGAAGAAAGCTCTGGAGACTGGGGAGGACAGACATCACTCTCTAAACTTTATGCTTTTTTTGGCCTGGATATTTCTGGCTCAGTTTTGAAGAATGCTTGGAATCATCATCCTATTGAAGAATGACATGTTGTCCAGTGACACGTACACCAGAAGGAACTGTGTGGAGGGTCATTTTCCATTCTGGCCATATTTAATCTTTCAACGGTTACTTTAAGCAACGGAACGTTCTGCAAGGATTCAATCCAATAAAACATCAGATAAGTGTCTGCTCTGGGCTCACATCATGGACATTAATCTTTATTTCACTGAATAAATGAGTCTGATATTGTAGGAAAACACTATTCAAATTTCAAAGTGTGCCATTCACTCCTCATTCAGTCCATATGTGGAAACTAAGTTAATTTAAGTCATCTACTTAAATTCCACTATTCAGTCTACAGTACTTTATGCCCACACATTTACACTGAAGTCAGAGTGCGTGTTTTAATCTGGACTGATTACTGAAGGAGGTGCACTTCATGGACAAATGTATTGGGACACACCTGTGTTTCAGGGTTTGTTTTAGGCCTTTTACTTCCTGTGAAGGACAATCTTAATGCTTCAGCAGACCAAGACATTTTGGACACCACCATGCTTCCAACTTGGTGGACATAGTTTGGGGAAGTAACTTTTCTATTCAGCACAAAGATCTTTTCCAGTGCACAAAGCCAGCTCTATTAGGACATGGCTGGAGGAGTTCAATGTGGAAGAACTTGACTGGTAGAACAGAGCCCTGACCTCAGTTCCATCCAGCAACTTTGGGATGAACTGGAACAAAGATTGTTAGCCAGGATAAACATGGGCACTCGTTCACACAGAAACTCCAAAATCTTGTGGAAAGCCTTCCAAGAAGAGTGGAAGCTCTTATTAGCTGCAAACGGGGATCAACTACATATTAAACTGTATGTATCTGAATACAGTGTCATTAAAGTCCCTGTTGGTGTAAGAGTGAGGCGTGCCAATACTTTTGTTCATAAAATGTATAGGATATACCATTTAGCTCCATTCAATTCCATTTATTTCAGGACTCTTGTGCGCCTTCTAGCGTTCATTTTGCAATATTGCTTTTTTTTCGAAGAAACAGATTATTACGAGGAGTGGGCAGCCTCCTAATGAGCAGCATCTGGCGAAACAGTGCAGATGTCCTGTTGAGAATAAATGGGGTCTAACTGAAACACTGATTCTTTCTTTTTGCAGTGTGTTCATTACACATGTAATCTAAGAGCAAAGCCTCATAATATGGTGTGTATGAAGTGAACAGTGGCCAAACCTGTTATGAATATGAATTCATTCAAATATTTGATTATTTTCACTTCAGAGTAGAAAATCCTCACTATTTTGTAGGAATGACTACCACATCCAATAAAGTTAATGTACCTAACAGTTAATAAAAGCTAGCCTGCTTCTTGGAACTGACCCCATTACCGGTTTTATAGATTGGAATTTAATGGATAATTTGTTTTTATTATGCTCTTAGTACACCATTGTGATTTATTTCTCATAACCACGATGAAGTGTGCAGCAGCAGTTTCAGAGCAGTTTGAATCAATTGCTGAGGTCAAGTGCAGAGCAGTAGGCTACAGGAGAACAGGTCTTCATTAAAAAGCTCCTGTTGTAAGAGATGTGTGTTAATGTTCATGCAAACATTTGAACCCTGAAGAATCTGCAAATTTATCTACATGGGTCTCACATGTTCAATCACAACATCTGCCCTTTGATGTGTCTTATGTGTTGGACCCTGCTGGCACAGTGTTGGCCTGTCTACTGCACAACTGGAGTTTAAATAATCTGATAAGTGTCTTTTCGCTTCTTTCCCATTTCCTCAATGCCGCACTGCTTAATTAAGTCTTTGTGTTTTTGAACAGACTGTTGCATTTGTGACGTGAGCATCTGGCCTGTGCTGGGTATAAATCCTATACACTATAGGGACAAAAGTATTGGGACATATCTCTCAATTATTATAATTCTGATGTTTCATTCAAACTCATTGCCACAGGTGTATAAAATCAAACAGACCAAGGCATTTTGGACAAAACCATGCTTCCAATTTTGTGGACCCAGTTTGGGGAAGAACCTTTTGCATTCCAGCATGACTGTGTTACAGTGCAAGTGAGCTCCATAAATACATGAATCCTACAGAGCCATGAGCTCCCAATCCCATCCATACCTTTGAGATGAGCTTGTGCTCTACAGAATTGCTGAAATTCTGAGGAAAGCCTTTCAAGAAGAGTCAAAGCTGTTACAGCTGCAAAGGGGGACCAACTACTTATTAAAATGTATGTATTTGAATGCGATATCGTTAAAGTGCCTGTTGATTTAATAGACGGGCGTCCCAATACTTTTGTCCATATAGTGTAGCTCCGCAATTTCTAGCCAAGTGAATTATTAATGAGCATATCTGCTGGGGATTTTTAATACATTGTTAAAGAAATAGTTCCCAATACAGTCATAAAGAGGTTTTCACTTTGAAAGGAAGGAGTATAAACGTTTATAACTTGTTAGCTACTTTAGCCTGACAGCTGCCTTTCAAAGCTAAAGAAGCAAAAACATGTCCTTGTGTACCAAATGCATTTTTGGTAATGTGTACATTTTAAGTAAACCTTAAATAACTGTTCAACACAATACTTATTTACAGTGTTTGTTTTAAATTATACATGGTAATACTTGCATTTTTTTTTATCTTGCTCTTGATCAAAATGGCAGTCCCACATCTCACGTAACACTTAATACCTCTTACTGAATCTTGTATTTCAGGTTGTCTCTTGTATTTTTTGTTTTATAATGTTACACTTTGTAATGCCTAAATACACTTAAAAGTGATTGTATTGTATTGGATTACTGTATAGTGTTTGAATATACTTAGTATTTTGTCGTATAATGTTGCACTGTTTAATCTCTAAATGTACTTAAAAAGGGAAGAGACGAGGTGTTATGCTCTTTTTAAACAGATGCACCACATGTTCCTTAATGGTAATGTGGATTATCAGAAACTAAAATGAAACAAAGTATTTTTAGTGTGAGTCCGATGCTTTAATGTGATGACTTGTTTAGCCAAGATATTAAAGTATCACTAACTACTGTGTTAGTGCTGTAAGTATGTAATAACTATGCAACGACGTCATCGTGAGCGGGCGTGGCATAGAGCCATGAGGAAAGGCGCGAGGCTCTGCTCTCGCGCACAGGTGAGGCTGGCGGGCAGGTGTGTAATTGGAAAGGTACTTCTCCTTACCTTAAGTTGAACCAGTTTCAGCTGAAATAAATATCAGTGCCGGAGTTTCACGCGCTGGTTGCTTAATTGTAGGTTTTGTGCGAGCGACTGATGTTGTTTATTATTTTCAGATTGTAGCACGTGGACTGGAGCAGACATCAACATTAGAACACAGATGGTAAGAACAGTGTCACCTTCTAATGGAAACAACTAAACATGCTTGGATGTTTGAACTACACAAAGCCTTTTACTAGCTTATAACCTGTACATAATGTTTAGATTTTTAAACGTTCTTCATGCTTACAAATCAGAGTTATTAAAACCATTATTTAGGGGAAAATTTGATTAATTTTTTAATTTACTTTTTGGGGTATAATTAGACAACCAAGCAGCATCTGAGAGGCTCTTTTGAAAATTATTGAATCTTCTAGTGGACTTTTTGCGATGGTTGTGTGGGCCTGAAATCACATAATGCTGGAAAATCATGGTCTACCATAGGCATGTGTCAAAAATTAGACTTATGTTTTATGTTTTAGGTCAGAATCTTATGACATAATTAGTGTAAAACATTGTCTCAGGTCTCAGGTACTGCATTCATAACTCTTTGTGTTATAACTTTCTGTGAGGGAACCTTTAGAGGCATTAATGCATTGAATATTTTGATCCTGCCACCACTGTGCACAATTCTGACTGTGCAGGTTACCGCAGAACAGCATGTTTGACATGTTTTACAATGCGACTATATATATATTTTTAATTAACAAGTAACTTTAACAAGTAACTTTTACAAGTAACAATCAAATAATTTATTAAATTAGTTTTATAATCAGTGGATTCCCCCTTTTAAGAGTCATCCATTGACAGGATCCATAGGTTCTTCTATAGCATTGCTCCAAATTACCCTATGGTTGTTTTACGACTCACTTGTTCTCATTTGTGCCCTGATTGTAGCAGCATTTAGCTCAAACCATTCAGAGATAATGGTGTCATCCCGATTGACATGAATAAATAATTATGGTTTATTTTAATGGAGATAGATTGTGATATAGGTAGACCTGTTTTCTGAAGGTAACATATCCAGGTTGGCCTGGACACACCTGTCATGGGGTTTCCTCTTCATGGTTGATTAGATTACAGTAGATCGGACGTGTAGTGGTCATACAGTGGTACAGCACAGATCAGGTCATCGGTGTAGCTTCAGCCTCATGGAGATAAAGAAACACGCATAACATTTAATCTCTGAATCTTTTAGGATTAGCCATGCTTGGCCTGTCACTGTCGTTATGTCGGGCCTCAAACTCGTCTTTAATTCTTGGCTACACCATGCAGCCTGTATAGAGACAGGCTTATGAAACACGAAGCCATTCCTATTTACTTATGTTTTAAAAGAAATGGGTTTTATGACAAAAAAAAGGTCTGAGATCAGGTCTCTTAGAAGGTCACGTCAGACTCATCAAACCATGTTTTTTTAGAACTTGCTTGTAAGAAGAGGAGCAACGAACTATTGTCACAAAAATATAATGCATGTAATTATCTAAAAGGTGTTTGGACCCCACCCAAACCCTGAAAAACATCATTCCAGCGAGCACATTTTTACTTCAGATTCCAGTGGATGCCGAAGCTCAATAATCATGAAGCATGTCTACATACCTTTGGCCACATTGTGTAGCTAGTGAACAAAGAGCTTATAAATATCTAGTTTGTTCATTACCAATTATTTTTTTATTACCGTAATATTTCTATTTTATTAACATTAATTTTTTACTTGCTTTTATGGAAAAACATCAGACAGATTCAGATTTTATTTGTCACATACACAATCATACATGGTTGGACGTGCAGGGAAATGCTTTTTGCAACGACCATAAAAAACAGTATGGCGGTAAAGGATAGCGTGCTGGTGTATTACCAACAAGACTGCTTGTGTTCGCTCAGTAGTAGCAGTTCTGGATAGTAAGGTACAAGTGCTACATGTATGTATGATGTACATATAAGAACTATAGAACTAAATGGGGTATTTATGTGGATATGAATATAATGTGGATAGAGACACAGTTCCAGATTTTTCAGATGTTGAATAGCAGTCCTTAATAATACTGGAGATATTACAGAGATAATTACAGAGTCTGTAATTACAGGGTCTGAATACCCTGAGTGTAGAAGCTCCTCCCCTTTCTCTCTGTTTTGGCTATAAGGGAGCAGTGGCACTTCCCTGACCTCAACAGCGAAAAGAATCCAGAAACTTTTCATAATCTTCCTGGCTTTCGCTTGGCACCACTTGGTTTAGATGGACTGTAAGTCAGTCTGCTGAGACAGAATGATGTGTTCGGTTGAGCGCACCACTCCTTGAAGATCTCGTCTGTCCTGCTGTTCCCAAACCAGGTGCAGATGTTTCCTGCCAGGATGATCTCAATAGTGCCGGTGTAGTTAAGTTAAGCACCCTCTGAGTCAGGTGAAAATCTCTGAGCCATCTCAGGAAGAAAAGACACTGATGGACAACCAAAGTATTTCTTTACACACACATGGTGTTAAGAAGTAGGTTTTACAATTATCCTAGCTGTGTGGAAGTGAGAGAAATCCATAGTTTGGTGCTTCGGAGCTTGCTGTTGACTCTTATTACATCTTGTGCTAGTTTGGGCTATGTGATGAAAGCAAATGAGTTCCTTCTTTAGTATCTAAGAGAAGGTCAACATGGTACAGACCTAAAAATACACATGTAAACAAGCACATAGTAGATGGAGTAGAAGTGAAGTAAATGGAGATGACCTGCCTATCATTTGGCTTCGCCTGCTTCATGATCCAAGAACACTAAATCATTCAGAGCGGTCTCTAAGGTGTCTACAGTACTACTGATTCCTCTTCTGCCCCAAATTAAGGCCATGTTCTGTTCTACAGGCAGGCAGAGGCAGTGTGAGACCCTTTGTCAAGTTCAATGCCAAGCAGGATGCTGACCTCTTACGCAAAGCCATGAAAGGGATCGGTAAGTCTACGTTATTTATTCTGTCAGTAAGGTAACACATTTGCAAAGCTGCAATTTCTTGCACACGAATATTCATTTTCTTGCACATATTATAATTTTTTTCATTTACAAAAATGTTTTACTTTATTCCTATTTAGTTGTTCTAAGTAGTTCTGGATGTGATAAATAAAACACTCAATCCTGTGCTTGCTAATATCTAGAAAACGAAAATAAGGAAAAGGTTTATGAATCATTATAGCTGCAGTTGGTCATCAGTGGACCCCAAGTTTGATGCCCAGCGATGTCACAACTGTCTAAGCCTGGTGGTCCAAGAGAGCCCAGCTGGTCCTTTTCTTGTTCTGTTTTGGTAGAGAGGATGACCCTCCCCCTTCCTATTACTCAGCACTAGGCTTGCCAGCATGAGCATTTATTATTTAATGTAACAGATTTGTCAGTTTTTCAATACTAGACAATGCGTGGGTGTTCGGAGGACATTAGTTAATCCTCCAAACATTCCATGAGCTGTAGTGTGACATTGCTTTAGTGGCTGGCGGGCTTGATGTTACTCAGACGAACCAGTAGCGCTTGCCCTTCCAGTACTGGTTGTCCTACTAGACTGGGAAAGTCCCAGGTAGCTGGTGGAATCTGGACATGAATAAGATTGGGTAGAATACCGTAACGTACAAAATGGAAAAGGCAAAGAAAAAAAGGAGAATCACACTTAAAGAAGAAATTGCTACATATTATTAAATAATTATTAAATAATCCACCCATCCATTTATTAAATAAACCACCCATTAATTTTTTCATCCATCCATCTACATCTGTAAGGCCAAACAAGGTCAAACTGGCTCTGATGAAATCACCTTTCTCACTTAACCCCAAATTAGTGAAGCTGATCTCTATCTGGTCAGTATGGTAAATAATGGAATTTAGCTGCATGCTAATTGCTAATTGCTACTTGCACTACTTAGAGCTTTTATTGTATTTCATTACTTTCTTTACATCAAATCAATATATATCAGAATCTATTACAGGGCCATTTTCCATGTTTCAATAGAATCAGCTGTTTGTAACTTGGCTAGAGCACACAAATGTGTAATGATATTTTACTGGTTGGAATCTTTCATTTGTTACCTGAAATTGTACTGTAATTTGTTCTAAATGTTCTAGATCTTATTCCTGGCATTTTTACACCATATACACTTCTGGTCTTCTGGCACACTTGGATCAACAATTAAACTAATGATAATGCTCTTTTTTATCTGGTGTAAAGAAGTGAACACACAAAAATGTGAAGAGCATAGTTTCACCAATACAGGGATTAGGATTCCCTGGTCTAACCCTTCATTAATCGCAGTGTGTGGTTTGCTTTTGTAGGCACTGATGAAGATACCGTCCTTATGCTCTTAACTGCTCGCAGTAATGAGCAAAGACAAGAGATCAAATCAGCATATAAGAAAGCTCATGGCAAGGTGAGACACTCGTCTGTTCCTGCCTCAGTGTCAGACCAATGACAGTCCTTTAATTTATAACACGTAAAGTGAAATGGATTGATTTTGCTTTAATTTGCAGTAAAATACCAGCCACTAACACATTTCAAATGTATTTTAAAGTTGACTCTCTGAATCAGTTTGAATGCTGTTATATATATATATATATACATATATAGTGCACATTGCCGATAGGTGCACATCATGG